>JASNJN010000059.1:0-44826 GCA_030180075.1 Mikrocytos mackini | reverse complement strand
TTTATTAATTTTATCGAATTGTCTATGTTTGAATATATTATACTTAAGTTTAGAGATGTATTAAACTTTGGGACATCAATAAAGATATATGATATGTAATTTATAAAAACCCATTTATTGAATATTTTATAAATACCGTCAAAATTTTACAACAATTATTTTTTTCGAAAATGGTAAATATGCCCTTTTGCGCTCTTTTGATTCTCAGTCCCTCATTTATATTTAATAAAACATATTTAATTTTTTAAATACCATAAAAGCCTTTAAAATCGGGATGTTTGATATTTCATTGTAAATTCCCAAAATATTTAAAAAAAATAATTTGTTTGTAGAATTTAAAATTTCTTTGAAATGCCATTTTTTATTTTAAAAACATTAATAATTAAAACGAACCATTTGAGGCACTTAGAATCAAAAGAGCGCAAAGTGACATTTTCAAAATGGAAAATATTAGGCCTCATTGATGAAATATATTGACCCTAATACTTTTGTTTGGAGTTGGAGGCAATTGATTTTTGTTAGTCATAAATATAATTAATAAAATAAATTACCACTTGTTATACAAAATAGGAATTCACAGCACTTCGTATTTTGCAGGAATTTTTTTTAATTTTTATATCCATTATAAAATAATTAGAATACGATAATTTGTATTAACATCATTAAATGAGCATATTTGCCGAGATTGGGGCGTTTTCTGTCCATTCTAGGAAAATTTTGTCTTTTTTGTACTAAAATTTAACTTTTGGGAATTTTTTTTGAAGGGGGGACCCTTAGCGCCCCCCTTCAAAAATAATTCCTACAAAATTCCGGAATAAACCGCTAAAAACAGTGTACGCAATTTTAGATCAATCCAGAGACCTAAAAAATTCCTACAAAATATGAATTCCGAATTCACATTCGATTTTTTTGGCTTAAAAATTCATAATATTATATTGGTTTGTTTATATAAGTATAATTTGTCATTTCGCCCACCATTTTATATTATAAATACGTATTCACAGTTTTGTATAAATATTTTGTAAAATCCAAAGTTAAATTTGCAAAAAATTAAATTCGTCGTTTTTATAACATAGGGGCCATTTAAGTACATTAAAACAATTTCATATAAGATATATATATGCTCATACCTTATTTATGCCGGATTACGTGTTAAAATCCTTCCAAACAA
Source organism: Mikrocytos mackini (assembly GCA_030180075.1). NCBI lineage: Eukaryota > Endomyxa > Ascetosporea > Mikrocytida > Mikrocytiidae > Mikrocytos > Mikrocytos mackini. Next base: position 43,655 of record JASNJN010000059.1, on the reverse strand, counting down.
TACAATTTGATATTTCTAAAAACATGCTATATTGAAAACCATGGGCAATAAGAAACATTGTTTTTTATTGTATTCGGTAAATATACAGTTCAAATAATTACTTGTATGCTGAGCAGGTTTGATATACAACGAGTATACTACAAACGTATTTTAAAAAATTTTAAATTTTCTTTTAAAACAAATATCCTTGTACTCACTTACACAAGAACTAACAGAAGCATACATTACTACACCTTCTACATGTGTTCTATAGGTTTCATATAAACACACTATTGTTGTGAAATGATGACTATATTAACCTAGAAACACCCATGACACAATATTTGGCCAATATCATCCACCACAGTTCTTCGATACAACAATCCTCCAAATAGCATACAGAATATAGAACTGACAACTACCCCTAAGAGTTTAATACCTATAAGAAACTTTGTAAACAAACAACAGATGTTTTAAGCTTTTGTCATTGTGTGATATTGTCATATAAGGGAAAACATAGAGCAATGTGAAAAATGTACATACATGAACTGACACAACAATTACATACAACAGATTTAATAAGCAATCAAAAACAAAATGAAGATGTTGTTGATGTAAATTGGATAGAATTCGAAATGTAAATAAGTAAATTATTATTTGTTTTGTTTATTATATAGGAATATATAAGTTTGGGTTTTAAATGACTGATCGTATTTTAATGATCCAAATGTTTTAAAAATTAAATAATCAAAATTGAATTAAAAAACGATTTAATTACACAAAAGTATGGTTATTTTAAAGATTTTCCCAAATTATTTTATAATATAAAATTTATTCACGATAAAATACAAACAATATCTATATACCTACTGAATCGTATAATATTATTTGTCCAATTAGAACTTCTAAATGTTCTATTCATTTATATCCCAAATTCTTTCCTGTTTTTTTGAACAGTTCGCCTATCTGTTGATGACAGATATGTAAACCATTTTAATGGGTGGTTCGTTTCGATGTTGTACATAAAGCCACTCAATTTTTCATAATAAAATCATCATTCTTTCCATCAAAGATTGGGAAATTTACTAGTCATCAATAAGTTGTTCTTCCAGGTCTTCAGTACTTAGGGGTAGTTGTCAGTTCTATGTTCTGTATGCTATTTGGAGGATTGTTGTATCGAAGAACTGTGGTGGATGATATTGGCCAAATATTGTGTCATGGGTGTTTCTAGGTTAATATAGTCATCATTTCACAACAATAGTGTGTTTATATGAAACCTATAGAACACATGTAGAAGGTGTAGTACTGTATGCTTCTGTTAGTTCTTGTGTAAGTGAGTACAAGGATATTTGTTTTAAAAGAAAATTTAAAATTTTTAAAAATACGTTTGTAGTATACTCGTTGTATATCAAACCTGCTCAGCATACAAGTAATTATTTGAACTGTATATTTACCGAATACAATAAAAAACAATGTTTCTTATTGCCCATGGTTTTCAATATAGCATGTTTTTAGAAATATCAAATTGTATTGTTTGGAAGGATTTTAACACGTAATCCGGCATAAATAAGATATGAGCATATATATATCTTATATGAAATTGTTTTAATGTACTTAAATGGCCTCTATGTTATAAAAACGACGAATTTAATTTTTTGCAAATTTAACTTTGGATTTTACAAAATATTTATACAAAACTGTGAATACGTATTTATAATATAAAATGGTGGGCGAAATGACAAATTATACTTATATAAACAAACCAATATAATATTATGAATTTTTAAGCCAAAAAAATCGAATGTGAATTCCTATTTTGTATGACAAGTGATTGTAGGTCGCTCTGGCTGTCAGAATATAATGTCATCAAATAAAATTTAAAAGTTAAAAGTTCATTTTGATATTTTGATTGTTAAGCGTATACAATGATCAGTCTGCATGTTCAGAATAGAATACACATTTTTCTAGGTTATATTTCCAGTATGCACTTAAATTTGAAAAGGGGTGTATTTTAATTTGAAAAAGGGTGTACTTAAATTTGAAAAGGGGTGTACCCTATTTTGAGAAAGGGTGTACCAGTTTTGAAAAAGGATGCACTTATTTTGAAAATGGGTGTAAAATTTTATAAAAACCTCTATATGCAGCTCATATATATGTTCTTGGTTTTTTTCGTTTGGCGTCATGTCTCCATCATTGGCTTTTGTTAAGGTTATAATGTTGTTTTTTCTCAGAATCCTTTCCATTTCACCATGACTGTTTTTTATTTTGTAAACAATCTGTTTATAAAATCTTGTAAAGAAAGCATATATGTTTTTGATAACTTGTTCATCAGTAAGAGATATTCTTTCTAGACCATAACAATCTTCTGGAAATAATTTGTTCCATTTTGTTATTATTACCTGTTTGATTTCTTTGTTCATGGAACACTCTAAGAATGGTATAATTGCATTTGGCCCGTTAATGGTATCGTTCACTAATTTGTTCAGCCGGTTTATTTCACATAACATATTTTAGAGGAAATCACTTTTGTTTAATTCATATTAATATTTCTATTTTTAAGCTATACACGGTTATATTATACTATGGTATACAGCCTAACGCCAGATATTTGATTTATTACGTTATTGCCATTTTTTTATTATTTTACGTTTTCAAATTTTAAATATTTAGAAGGAGATTAATATTCCACCAAAAAGTTTTTTGAAAAATGTGTTGGTTGATTTTATTTGAAAACAACAGCAATGCTTATCATTACTGTCTATATTGACATATTTGACGGGCTTGTGGTTTTGTGATGTTTAGTGAAATTTGTGTGATTTTAAAAATCTTAATTTTCAGAATCAGAAAACACGTAGTCCCTCACTTCCTGAGGGATTGTCGACTCTATTAACTCTTTCGTCTCAGTTCTATCATCACAGATCACAATTAGTGGAGCTTGAAGTTTCGGAAAGCAGCCCCTAGGCGTGAAGAATTTCGCTTTCAGCGGTTTCTAGGGTTTGTCGATTCAAATCACCCACATAACACACCTTTATGAGAGTATTTCGTGTGACGTATCGGCCGACTATGAGTCTTTGTCACTGAACAGTCAACTAAAAGAGATCAACTCTTTTCGGAATCTGGTAACAACAATGAAGCTGATGTTACCTATCAGAAGGGTTGTATATGGCACAAATTACGAGAATATGAATAATATCCGCCTCACAGTTCAGGTGGACGGAAGACAAAGATGTAAAGATTGAAGTTTGAGAACATGTTGAAATAAAGTCAGAGATAAGTTAAACTTTTCAAGGCCGAATACAGAATGAATTTTATAAAGGAAATATAACAGAATGTAATGGTTAGTTGCTATATTAAAAGAATAAGTTAACACAATGAAGTTAAAATGTAAACAAGGGGAGCTCATTTTTTAGATTTGGGGGTTTGATCATGTATATCATAGTAAAAGCTTGTTAATTATGATATTATACGTATTTTAACCAACTTTTATTAATTTTATTCATCAAATAAAATTATTTTGAAATATTATTATATTTATTTATAATGTTGTTAATCCGAAAACTTCACGAATTTATTTAATTTTATGTTTATAACGTTATTGTATGGTCGGGCAGCGTTTTCATATCGTTCCCTTAAATATTCAACTTATATCTATCGTTAAAGGGTTATACTTTTGTTATTATCTGATTAAGCCGGGGTATGTAATCTAATTGACACTTGAGGTGATTATGTTTTCCTTTGAACAACTTTCCATATAGTATTAACAGTTGTATCTTCTCCGTCCATTTAATACTTTTAATCGTCATTTAATGATGTCTTTTCACTTTTATTATTTTGTCTATTATCGAGGTCCCACGGCATGTATATGGGTTTCAGTTCTTTCATAGTAGTACAGAAATGTGTTGGTTGTGTAGCACCAGACACTATTTACGTGAAGCTGTTGAAATCTTTGTAAAAATTGGTTATTGTCCGAGTTGTGTGCTAATGTTACCTCGTTCGCCGATAGTTTTTGCAAGGCCTATGAAAATTATGCGGTAGACTGATGGAAAGAGCTCAAATATCGGTGGTGACTATTTTTTGGGGAATTAAGTGTAATAATAAAATGCTTTAGTCGATAATCCCTCAGGAAGTGAGGGACTACGTGTTTTCTGATTCTGAAAATTAAGATTTTTAAAATCACACAAATTTCACTAAACATCACAAAACCACAAGCCCGTCAAATATGTCAATATAGACAGTAATGATAAGCATTGCTGTTGTTTTCAAATAAAATCAACCAACACATTTTTCAAAAAACTTTTTGGTGGAATATTAATCTCCTTCTAAATATATGTAAAGAAACCATCGATTTACGTAGCTTATTTGCAAATAAACTTGTATATGAGCCCATCTCTATTAAAATAGTTCAAACGAGATATTAAATGGTCCATTCCTTACACTGGTCAAATTTTGACGAAATTGTTGAGCAAAGTTAAAATTTAAGACTAAAAAGGATTCCCATTGGTAAAATGGACCATCTCTACTGGGTACAATAAATGATGGTTTAAAACAGCACTTAATTGGGACAAAATAGCCAATGGATGATTTTGTCGAAGATTTAAAGCAGTATTACAACAACTACTTATCTCTTGGGCCTTGGTTTGTAATTTTATGTCTAAAAATGAACACGGCATGCCCATAATGACTATTAAGGCTATTGAGACATGTAATCCTAACTGGACTATATACAATACGCATTATAAAATTCGGGTATAAAATGGACTTATAGGTTAACTGTCGAATATATGAGTTACCAATGAGCAAGTACTAACAACAGATGATTAAACTCAATAAAGATACAGAAGCTGCCAAGTCGATAAGTTGCATCCATTTGGTTTTCTACGTATATACGTCAGATATGCTATGACAAATTAATCAATCATTGACGTTTTCCCACCAAATTGACAGAGTAAATAGTATATCGTCAGCTAATTCGTTAAATGTGAAGATAGATACCAGTTCAATGAAACTGTAATAAACGAAACTTAATCGGTTGTTTTATCAAATTTAACAAAGACTCAGCGGAGAGAATTTATAAGAATGGAACAAACCTGATTGATTAAACAAACCTAGACTTGACTATTGAAATTAGATGCTGTTGATATCGAAGTGGGCTGATTTACCTGTACGCATAATAAAACGTGTTGAAATGAATTTAATGTATATTGGATTAGTGAGAGACTATATTTAAAGAATTTCCATTAAAATTTGGAGAAAGAAATTGGTTAAAAACAATTATTTTAAAATAAATTGTCGCTTTGAATCGACTGAGTAATAAAAATTAAATTTAAACAAATGAATTAAAAATCTTATTCATAACATAAATGATCCAGCTTATGTGAACTATTGATATAATCCGTTCTATTCTTATATGTTAATTAAATGATACTTTTCAATGTTTTTTCTTGCGTATTTTCCTATTTTTTCGTTGTGATAAAGGTTTTGTCAACATGTCACTATTAATATCATGTACTGGCAAATCTAATTCATTTTGGCATTCATCTATTTCCGCGATAAATGCTATTAGTGTTTCCACCTTATTTAAGTAGTAGACTGAGTCGGCGTTAGATACTTTATTTTCTAGCTTTTTAATGCTGCGGCTAATTCGGTTGAGTTGTTCACTATTATTTCGCTGCGTGGTTGTACATCTATTGTCTTCGCCAATACCCTGCTGTCTCATCTCAGTAGAGTAATATAGTGAATCTTCAATGAAAGAATCGAGGACTTCGATGTGTGTTGTGTCACTCTTTCTTGGCGTGAAGTTAAATATGTCTAAACATTTTGTCTCATTTATATCATGTTTATCTGAATTTGATGTGTTCTCTGAAACGCAGCCAGAAGTTGTTGCCACAATGCTTTTGCTCCCTTTATTTTGATTTTTCCCCAATATATTTGGCTCACAGTCGGGGCTTTTCTCAGTTATACTGGTCAAGGCATATTCAGATGTTATAAAAGTAGCTTCTTTATTAATTAAATTCGTATTATCATTCATAACATATCGTGTAGATAATTTACAGCTAGTTTGATTAATAAAATACAACTGGTGTACTTTGTGGATGTGTTTACACATCTCTTTCCTTAGTACATACGAAAGACAGGTACAAGTATACCTGTCTTTGCACACCCCGCACTTTTTGCACAAGGGAATGCAATTAGGCAAACACTTTAGACAATTACCAATGCCAATAGTGTATTTCTTGTAATAAACACGCGTTCCTTTTCCCCTAAACCTTTTATCAAGTAGAGCTTGCCCTAGCGCGTGTTTTTTGCTTGCTGTCTTGCTTCTAAACCCCTGATACTCTTGGTTGGTCGACTTGGTCGACAAATAATAGTACAACGAACGTTTGCAATCATATTTAATAAGAGACTGGAGTAAAAAATCTAATCGATGATGTGACTTTCTTTTCAAGTAACATCCTTTCAACTGGTTGTGGAAGCTCTCTAAGAACATGTTCGTATTTAGTTCTGAATTCTTTCGGTGGCATAGTGCCCATCGTTCTTGGCAGTGATTGTATTGCTTATGGAAGTAATCATAGAATGATATAGAGTTATTTTTTATAAAAATTAAAAAGTTTAAATATTTTCTTTTAAAAATGGTTTCTTCTGTTATTATGCACAGCTTTTTGAACTTTTCTTTAATAAGCATTTGTATTTCGTTGTTTTTAATCTTTCTATAAATATTTTTTATAACAGAGTTCTTAAAATGCCACATACAATACAGCCAGCTAACTCTAGGACTAACAATTTTAGTCCAGCTGTTTTTATATGTATGGGCCATGTCGCTAATTATTATATCAATATTCTGTGGCAATAGGTCTTTTCTTTTAAAACATTCTAACACGTAACTATTGACGGTTTCGGAGTCACTGTCACTAATAATTGATAGAATCGGTAGGAATCTTTGTGTCCTAGTGAGTACGGAATATGTAGTTAGTGTGAAACCATAGAGATTGGTTGAATGGGTAGAATCAACCATCAAGTGTTTAGATTCTTCGTTCAACATCGATATGTGCTGGTTCGATGTTTGGAATGCCATGATGAAGTTGTTTTTTATCCCTTGATGTCCTATTATTTCTTTGTCTTTTTCTTTGTAGATGTAAAACGTAATCAAAGATTTTGTTTTTAAAAATTTTAAGTATGCAATTGTGTTTTGAAAATCATTCTCGTGAAATCGGTCTGTTTTAGGATTAGTTGATCTTATATAACGTAGGTAATTTTTAGTTATTGTTTGATATTTTGTAAGATTTGAGAAATTAAAGTTGGAAGTAAGAGTGTTGTGTAAATCGTCTATAGAATTTCCAGCGCTTATTTGTTTTGACAGTTGATTCTTTAAATGTTTCTGCAGACGTATAGCGAATAGGTTGGCCTTATGTTTATGATTATTTTGGTAAATGACTTTTGTTTTGTTATTTTTGGCCATTGTCTTGATGAAACAATCACATTTGACACCAGTTTTAATCTGGCTACAAACATAATAGCTTGTTTCTCCTTTGGTAAGGTCTTTCGGGCCTGATGTTTTTTTGAAACTAAATTTGCCATTGTTAATGAGCAAATCTAGTTGTTTTGAAATTTTCTTTGTGTTGGTATATTTTATTATTTGGTAATCGTGTACTTTTGAGTGTGACTTTATAACATGATTAACGAGAATTAAGTTAGATTTCGAGGAATACTCACAGAAATCACATTTAAACGGCGGTTTTATGATCGAATGCATCTTACTTCTATGGGTGTTGAGTGAGGCTTTTGAGGAATATCGATGCATGCATTCTTCACACTGGAACTTCTTATTTCGTATTATTGTTATCTGAGGTATTGTTGTTGTGATAGCAGGATGGGCCATAGATTTAAAATATTTAAAATTTGAAAACGTAAAATAATAAAAAAATGGCAATAACGTAATAAATCAAATATCTGGCGTTAGGCTGTATACCATAGTATAATATAACCGTGTATAGCTTAAAAATAGAAATATTAATATGAATTAAACAAAAGTGATTTCCTCTAAAATATGTTATGTGTTTATTTCCCCATTCTTTAGTTTGGCACGTGCCATTTGAATGAACTTTTGGGGACAAATTTCTCCAAACGAATAGTCCATGTTGTCATTAATTATCGGGAGAAAAGATCTAATTTTCCATTTGTTAGGGTCTGTTTCTCTTCTGGTAGAGATGGGAAGTACGGATGCGAATACAAACTGGAAGTTTCTTATTTTAGTCCCGTCTGTGTCAAAAAACCAAGCCCTATCGAACAAAGTAACCATGAAATTTCTGTGTTTGTATTCTGCACCCAAGAAAGATGAACTGATGTGCTTTGTTCTGAATATATTTGCCTCGTCGATTAGGAAAATGACCTTTTCAACCCTAGTATTCTTTGTAGTGTTCTTTGTTTTCTTCGTTTTATTGCTGTTGTTGGAATCAGTACTATTGATAGGTTCTTTTTTCGTGATACCATTACCAATTGTGATCAGCCCGACGAGATATTTCATTAGGGTGCTGTGAATAGAGATTTGTGTTCCGATATGCGACGTGTTGTGTGAAAGGGAGTTTATACTTTTATTCTTTAAAGTCGTTAGCATATTAGCATCAATTTGTTTTAGTTGCGCCCTTTCAATAAATAGATCAACGACCGTTTCTATCAATTTGCTGACAAAGCACTCTTCTATTGATTTTTCTTGTGTGTCCTTGATCTTATTTTCAGCTTCTGCCAATAAGGACTTACAGTTTATGTTGAACACAAATAAACGGCTACATAGTTTTATTACCTCTTCTCTGTCTTCAGGCCTTATGTATTTCATTACAAAGTGGCCAGGGTCTTGCTTTTCTAATGCTTGAGTTGTGGCGAAGTATGATGTCTTCCCACTTCCAGGATCGTTGTTTATGACGATACTACACTCTTGTATGAACATATGTTTCAGAAGGTAGAAGGCTAGATATGCGTTGTCTAGTAAGAAGGTCTCACATGTGTCGTGTATAGTTGTCAACTCATGTCTAAGATAACTATTTTCGGACATAACTTTTGAAAATATTCCAGCAAGATCTTGCGGACTGTTAGTATCTGTTATACACTGTGATGTAATACTATTTGGGTTTGTTGACTCTGTGTTATCACCTGTTTCATCAAATAATGTCTTTTCGGGAGTTTTAGGTTGTCTAGTGGTTTTTCTCACAGTTTGTGGCATATGATTTAACTTGTTTTAGTTATTTTTAATTATATTTAGTTACTTTTTACCAGTGTTGACAAAATTTTTATTTTTTTATTTTTTATCCTTGAAAAATTAAAAAAATTAAATTTGTTGCTTTGAAGATTTTTGGTAAAATATACTTTAATTTAATGTTTATTATTGGTACTACGACCAACTAGCCTTATATTTAGAATTGGAATAATTAGTTAGGCGTGTAAAAATGGGACTAACTAATTTAAGGAAAACGTGAATTCTAAAAGACTCTTATATTTTGACACAACTTTTTTACACTATTGTAGGTATTTTTGTTAGTTTTAAAAACGTTCATATATTTAATTATTTCCTTTAGACGGTGATATTCAACTGTTATTGTTATTAACGATTTATGTGATTTTTTGTTGTTCTTTTTTAAATTTTTACTTTCTCAAAACTTTTCGAGACATCACGCCTTCATACGCCTTCGAATTCTCTTTAGTACACACTCTTACCAATGACACACAACGATGAATTAGATTTGAATGACTGCTCGTACATCTGCGATACACTGCCAACAAACGAAATTTTATCGATCAATCCAGGCCATGCGGGATTTAATATAATTCAAAACACTGGGAACATTGACACCAAGCCCGGCTATCTATTTAATTCTTCATTGTCGACCTCGGGATTTGTTGCCAATAGCCAACCAAGAAACAATTCATCCAACAACTCCTTTATAAACAACTTAGCCAACAAAGAATGTATAACTATTAATTCCGAAACTAGTCATCCTTTACTTGCGGACCTCCCACCTAAACGTCCATTAGACCAGCAAAAACACCACGCGGGAAATTCAACAACAAATCGAGTGAGCGCCCCCAATCCTTATAGCGAGTTCATATATGACGAAGACACAGTACATATACAAGGGAACTATCTATGTAAACTCTGTCAGTTGGTGTTTTCTCTTCAACTAAATTTAATAACACATTTTAATGAATGCCACGGGAAGTCTCTAGAAGTCATGAAAACTACAAAGACTTCAATCAAAAGCTTAGATGAGTTTTTGGATGCCCTTCTAAAAACCTGTAATCAGACAATTATCCTCAATAATACGGTAAACAAAGGATACACGACATTCAAATACTTCAAATGTAAGTATACTTGGAATGGATTTAAAACTTGCCCTTATTTTGTTACAGTTCAGATCAAATCTAGAAATAACATCCATATCAAATATCACCTACAACATTCTCACAAACCAGATTTCAATCAAATTTCCATACCGCCGTTTGTAAAGAACCGATTAATTATAAAACTGAGACAAGGAATAAGCATTGAAAGAATTTGGCGCGATTTGACAAAAGAAGTTGCACATAATCCAATTACATCACGGGAAGAAACCATAACAAAGGATTATTTAAACTATTTAAAAATGAAGTATACTCAAACCGAAAGAATAGCTAATGACGATGAAACAAACTTCGGATATCTTTTAGACAAGTATGTAGAGTTGGGGAAAATTCGGATTTATTCATATTATCCCTTTAACAAACCCGGCCCCCACGATAATAACAAAGAAGAATTCGTGGCAAGCTTCAACACATCTTTTATGCAGGAAAACTTTAAAAAATTCCATTCAAAGGGTATATTCTTCGACTCCACGCACTCGACCAATAGATATGGTCTTTTACTCGTCGTGGGGTTTGTTATAAATAGTTTACATGTTTCAGTGCCTTTCATTTTCATTCTGACAACAAGTGAAAATGAATATACCCTCACAACATGCGGCCAAGATTTCCTAACAACTTTGGAATTTCAACCCCGGATACGCTTTTTTATGAGCGATATGTATCCGGGGTTTTTTAATGCTTGGGCCAACGCTAGCCAAACAGATATCCGCTACTTATATTGCTACTATCATTTACGAAGAGCTTGGAATATAAAGCTAAATAACCTGATTAGCAACAAGCCAGAAAAGAAAAAAGTGGCAAATATGATCAATACACTTATGAATATGACCAAGGAACAAGATTTTTTCATCATCTATCAAAGATTACTGAGTTTCACCCGTGTAAACTGCAATTCCTTCTATTTGTACTTTATGAAACAATATTCTCATCATATTGAACGATGGGCATTATACATAAGAACAAATGCCATTGCGAATACAAACAATGCATGTGAATCATTCTTTTCCATGTTTAAAAGAACGCAACTGAATAATAATGTTCGCAGTAGATTAGATGATTTGTTCCTGAAACTAGAGGATTGTTCTGTGAAGATGAGTATCCAAAACAAAATTACATTGCAAAGTACATATAAAACTATTTTGGGAGATCGCTATAGAAAAACCAGGAAAAACCATAAAAAGATTTATAAATTGGATGGGTCAAAGATCTTTCAGATTTCAACTTCTCTTTACACTTTTAAGAAATATGAGATCAAGGTCTGCTGCTTTACATGTACCGAATGTCCGAAGTATGAGTGTGAAGTTTGCCAGCTTTGTCATCATATGATGAGTTGCACATGTTTGAATTATCTGAATTCCCAATTGCTTTGCAAACACACACATAAGGTCTACGATGTATTCTTCAAATCGGCAATTATAAATATAAAAACAGCAAATTTAAGACGAAATCCTGCTTTTACAAATGCAAGAGAAACAAATTGTGAAAACAATTATTCAAACGTTCAGATTGTCTCGAGCGATATTATAAACACAGGTCAAGGCGATATTGGTTCTTCCAATAAGGAAATCAAACAGAAAATCGTTAAAAAGTTGGATATTCTTGAAACTTACACAACTGTAAATAATGATATCCGAGCACTCGGAACGGTAGACGAATGTTTAGAGGTATTATTCAAAGACTTAGAGATTAGTACATTAAATAGACAGTTGAAGGATATTGAAATTGACAACTCGAAGCGTAAAGGCACGCCACAGAATAGTTTGCCTTTAAACTCAATTTACAAGAAAGCCAAGAAATTGACACTCAAGAAAGACAAGAAGATTAATGTTGGGAGGCCGTTGAATAAACCGCTTGTAGATTTGTATTATTGCAAATACTGCTTCATGAATGAAGATGACGGGACTGCTATGGGGATTGGCGGATTTTCTGTGATTGTTGCGAACAGCCATCACATATAAGATGTGTTGAAAAAATTAGGAAATTACGTTTGGATCTAGATGCAGAGTTTTATTGTTGTAGACCGTTGGACATGTGACGTTACAAATAATTTAGGAGCTTATTTTCAATTATTATTATGATAAAACATTCAAGATAGGTTGATTTAGTTCCATTTATACAAACTTTAAATTTAATCCACAATCATGAAAGTTATTAAATTTGAACAATTATGTCGTTTGTATTAAAACATTGTTACATATTAGGGTTGCATATTTATTAAATATTGTTTTGAATTATTATATACTCTCAAATTAAATCACACATATCCCCAGGCGATTATAGATAAATTCCATAATACTAACGGATATCATCGTTATTAGAAAACTTCTAATAATAAATGTAGGCAAAAATTCTGTTATATGCCATTCGGGATTCCATTTCTTGGTAAACTGTTGTTTCATTTGTTTCGTAGAATTTCAATTTCATAATGTTATTGGCGAGAAATGATTCTAACTCATCAATTATACTTCCCACATTAGTAACAAACCGTGCCCGAACATAGACGCACACAGGATAGGGTTACCTGTGTGGCACATGCCAGTTTCGTATACTTACATTATTAAATTCTGTTCAAGATTCGCCTTTAAAGTTCAACAGCAAAAATGGCCTTCGTTTGAGTTGCCATGTGTTTTTAAAGAATACAATGTGGTGCAACCATATCTATACCATACAACTGTGTTTCGTTGTTTCAATTTTTTAAGAACGGCATATTGCATTCTTGTTCGTTTGGAATATTCGACTTTGTCTATAATGCAGAATTACGGGAAAATATGATCTTGTTTGAAGCCTATAGGGTTGAGGTAGTGATAAGTTAGTTTTCTGTTTGTCGTCATATCCACGGGCGATGATTAACATGTATGGCTGGAGAATGCGTCATAACATCAAGAAAAACATCAGTCAGTTATCAAAAGAGAATTCGAAGGCTTATGGAGGCGTGATGTCTCGAAAAGTTTTGTGAAAGTAAAAATTTAAAAAAGAACAACAAAAAATCACATAAATCATTAATAACAATAACAGTTGAATATCGCGGTCTAAAGGAAATAATTAAATATATGAACGTTTTTAAAACTAACAAAAATACCTACAATAGTGTAAAAAAGTTGTGTAATAATATTAAAGTCTTTTAAAATTAACATGTGACCAAGATTAGTAATATTTAATACAGTCAAACCCCTATATAACGTAGTGGTACGTTAGCAAAATCTGGTTCTTTATGTCCAAAAATACGTTATAACCCGAACAATGATTAGTATTGGTTCGATATATTGTGAATATTCATACACCTTGCCGTGGGAGACCCTTTTAAACCTATAATTAATTATTATTAACTAAGGCACGGTCGCCTGGCCACTTTAGCCCTTCCTTGTGAAACCATGGGACTCCATTACAACTAGATGATTCACTTTGGATTTCTCTAGCCTAATCCTGGTCCCCCAGAGCCGTTTAAGGCCCTATGATAACCCTGAAAGGGTTTCTAGATCAGCCTGTCACTGTTGTAATGGGACTACTAAGCCCCCGCTTTTTTCGTCTATTTCTAACTAATTCTATTTTTAACTTTTAATTTTTCAAAAGAATTACGAGACTTTACAATATGGCGACATCGACTCTACTCGAATCAAACCTCATGAGTTTGATCCATACACTATCCAGAGAAGAGGCCCTTACCCTACTAGTGAATCGGGAGGAGGAAACGGTCTCTACAGACTGGGGAGAATTGACAGGGATGCTAGCCCAGTGTTGGCGCCAGGACATTGAAGAATCAAGAGCTAAGACGGTGGCAATACTGAGGAAGGAATGCGAACAGTTAGGGATTAAGACTTCGGTATCTGACCGAAAGGACGACCTAATATTCAAACTATTAGAGGACGAACTAGTAGATATGAGAGCCCAGGGAATACCGGAGTCAATAAAAGAAAGAGTAAGATCTCCACAGGAAAAATTCGTGATAGAAGACACACGGACGGCAAGCGCAATCGAAAATACAGGGGAGAGCGTAGCATCAACGGCTCAAGTTAGAACTGGGCCGCTCATAACAACCCTAACACCACCGGCGGACTTCTTAAAGATTCCAGGCAGACCAGAAGTAAACTGGGAAACGTGGTTCACAGGTTTTTCTACATATCTAGTAGCGACAGGATTCGTCGACTATAGTATGATACGTAAAGTACATATACTGGAACATTGCCTAGGTAACGAAGGGCGTAGACTGTTAAGCTGTGTACTAGGAGGAAACCAGAAAACACTTGACTCAGTAAACAAAACCATGTCAGAGCATTTTACACCGGTGAGGTCAGTAACATACCATCGAGTGAGATTATTTTCAAAGAAACAAGCAGCTGAATCAGTTGCGGAATTTGGAATAGCACTCAGGCAAACTATATCGAGATGCGACACAGGAGAGAAAGAGGATTCCGTCCGAAGAGATCTGTTTATAACCGGTCTCAGAGACGAGGGTATAAAGAGTACTCTATCAGCCAAACCACCGCCATCATATGCTGAGGCGATGGTCATAGCACAGCAAATAGAAGCGGCCGCCCAGCTACGAAGGTCAGCTCAAAGAACTGAGGACAATAGGCAGAACGCATACCTAAATGGAGAACGGGCGAGGAGTAACCTCACAAATCCGCCATTCGGAACATTTGCAAGAGGTAGAATAGGTGAGGAAAGACCACCGAACAGACTACAAATGGGCCAAGCCATAAGACAATCCGTTCAATTTCCACAGAGAGAAGCTGAACTAAATTGCAATAAATGTGGCGAGCGTCACGTGAGAAGTCGGGAGAGATGTCCAGCATTCGGACACCGCTGTAGGAATTACGGCAGGTTAAATCATTACGAAGAAAGATGTGAGAGTGGAAGAAACCAGTTTAGGATGAACAGACTAGCAACGGGAAATTCCTTGAAATATTTCCAGGTAGAAATCAATGGCAGTACTTTCCGAGCACTAGGAGACACAGGAGCGGAAGTAAACGTCGTAAATACACGAACAGCAAAGAAACTAGGACTAATGATGGACAGAAACAACGAAAGAATATCGATTAGGAATTTTGACAATAGTATCGTTACGCCCGTAGGGTTCACGAGGACAGGAATAAAAGTCCTAGGGAAAGAAATGGAAACTGAATTCCATGTTATTGAGGGAGTAGATAATGTGCTAGGATATAAGGCACTAGAGGAGCTGAATCTTATAAACTGGAAAGAAGAAGACCAGGTAAATAAGATAACAGAAGATAATAGTAAAAACTACTTTGATAAAATTCTCACAAAAAAGGTAAACTCTTTGGGAGAGGGGAGGAAAAACATAATAGGCCTTCGTTCAAAATTTTATTAAAAGAAGGAGTAACCCCCATAATACAAAAAGAAAGATCGGTACCATTTGCAATGAGAGACATTGTTCACGAGGAAATCCGTAGGTTGGTTCAACAAGGAATTCTGATATCAGTTAAAACAACCGAATGGGCTTCGCCAATAGTGGTAGTAAAAAAGAAGGGAGGAGATGTGAGACTATGCGGAGATTTTCGGGTAGTTAACAAAAACATCCAGGACGATAAATTCCCCCTGCCCACAATAGAAGAACTATTCTGCAGATTAGGAGAAAAGAATAAGTTCTTTAGTAAAATCGATTTGAAGAATGCGTACCATCAGATAGAACTTGTTGAGGAATCGCAACCCATCACCACAGTGGTAACCCACGTAGGTATGTTCAAATATTCGAAGATGCCTTTCGGCATAAAAAGCGCACCAAGCGCCTTCCAAAGAATTATCGGAGGAATCATCGGCAGCACAGGGGGGATCCTATGTTACTTGGATGACATTTTAGTTGCAGGTAAAACGCAGCACGAATGCCAAATAAAAACGGAAGCCGTTCGAAACAAACTGGAGCAGTTTAGGAGCGTGGTAAATGAAGCAAAATCCGTGCCCGGAACAGGACAGGTTGAGTTCCTAGGATACGAAATATCGGGAAACGGAATAAGACCTACGGTAGAGAAAACAGAAATCATTGAAAGACTGAAATGTCCTACCAGTGTCAAGGAAGTCCGTCAGGTGCTCGGCGTGATCAACTACTATGGGGA
The DNA here is from genome assembly GCA_030180075.1 of Mikrocytos mackini. Lineage (NCBI taxonomy): Eukaryota > Endomyxa > Ascetosporea > Mikrocytida > Mikrocytiidae > Mikrocytos > Mikrocytos mackini. The sequence goes on along the minus strand of JASNJN010000059.1, from coordinate 27,216 downwards.
ATTTATTCCTAATATAGCCGTAATTGCTGCGCCAATCCACAGTCTACTCAAGAAGGACGTGAGATTTAAATGGGGCAAGGCACAAGATAAAGCGTTTAGTAAACTAAAGCAAACGATAAAACAAAGAGTAACATTAACGCCTTTCGATACGGACTCAAACAAGCAGGTAATCCTAAAATGTGACGCTTGTGAAGAAGGTATGGGGGCAGTATTAGAACAGGAACAAAGCAACGGAGAGATGAAACCGATCACATACTGGTCCTCCAGGTTTAGGAAATATGAGCAAGGTTACGTAATTGGAGAGAAGGAAGCTCTCGCATGTGTATCTGCAATCGAAAAGTTCAGGAAATACCTGTTAAGTAGACATTTCACATTACATACCGACCATCGTTCTCTAGTCACACTACTGTCACAAAGTAAGGTTAAACGAACGATGGCGAGAATCGAACGCTGGAGGGAACGCCTAGCATGTTACGATTACACCGTGGTCCACCTGAAGGGCGAGGAAAATGGAATTGCTGACCTACTGTCCAGGAACGCGGACGATAGCAACCATAATCAAGCTCCCCTAAATGAGGAGATGGTAATAAAATCGGTAAGAGAATTCCCAGGTATAAAAAGGATCGAGTACGGGAATGATATGAAAAGAGTAGTGGAGATAATGAAGAAAAACCTATGGTCGAAACCGAACCAAGAGAAACATAAGGAAATCTATAGGAACTTAGACAAGATAACTGTAATGGATGACTTGCTATACTTTGAGGGTTCCAGGTTTATTCCGGATCCTAACATGGTGGTGAAAATAGTAGCTGAGGGACGTAGAATTCACCAAGGAATCACTCGCACCACAAAGCGAGTAGGTAGATTGTTCTGGTGGCCAGCATGGACTACGTTCAGACTCGACTATATAAAGAAATGTAGAGTATGTATAAAATCAGGCCGAACAAAAAAGACGTTCGAGGCTCCTTTAAACCCAGTAGAACTGCCCGCCAAACATGGGATGAAGTGGCAATGGATCTGAAAGGTCCACTAAGTAGAGGTCCATACAAATACCTACTAGTGTTGATAGACTACTATCCAAAATGGCCAGAGGTGATCGGCCTTGAGAAAATAGGTAGTAAGGAAATAATAAAGTCTCTTAAAAGGGTGTTCAGCACTTTTGGACTTCCTAAAGAAATGGTCTCCGATAACGGGCACAATTCATCTCTATAGAGACATAAGACTTCCTGAAAGAGAACAAAATCGAACATAGGAGGGTAGCCCTGTATGCACCAAGGCAGAATGGACTGGTGGAACGTTTTAATAGAGTGATAGGTGAAAAACTTGAGGAAGCTAAAAACAATAAATGGAACATCGCGGAAACAATTGAAGAGCTAATAGCAAATTATCGTTCGACACCGCAACCAACCACAGACATAAGAACTTTTGAGGCGATGTTTGGTAGGAAAAGCAGAAACCGTTTGTCGATTCTTGCACCCCCAAAAGAACTCGGAGGAAGGGAGGAGAGGATTAGGGTAGACTGCAACTTGGTCGAACGAGAACAAACTATAGCCACCGAGTATTTTAATAAGAGATACGGGGCGAGGAATATAACATTTAAACAAGGAGATGGCGTATTTTTAAAGACCCATACGGGACATTACGTCGGACCCCGGAAAATCCGTGAACAAGGAAAGACCTCCGTAAGAACCAACGATGGTCGTAAATGGCCTATGACCAGGATGGGACAACTTAGAAAAAAAGGAGGTTTAACAAAAGAAAACAAAAGAAAATTAATGCCAGAATATTGCCTGTATGAGCGGAGGACTATTTCATCGAAATTGTCTATAATCAATTATTGATGGGAACATGTTAAGGGAAGAACGACACAAAAGCTCGGAAGAAGGGGAGATGTTATAATGGGACTACTAAACACACGCTTTTGTCAACTATTTCTAACTAATTCTATTTTTAACTTTTAATTTTTTAAAAGAATTACGAGATTTTACAATACTTTAATATGTATATTTAGCTTTCTTAATTTTTATTTTCCCAATCTATAACAGATATGCTCGAGTAGCTACTACAAGTTCTTTCATCAACATGAGTTACTTTCTCGATTTTCAAAATTTAATTTTTTAAAAGACAAAAACATGGATCTGACTAAGAGAATATTCAATACTCTCAAGCAATATTACTATCGAAGTTCCGCGTTATTTTCCACATTCACTTATTATTTTGCACTTTCTTGTGTCTTCTACGCAATGATTGGAATAACAAGTTTTTATCTTATTGCACAACCCAAAATTGCAATCAAAAAGCGTATTTTTATTAAAAGAAGACAATAAGATACTAGCATTAGATTTGGACTTTGACTTCACCTCGAGTTTCAACTACAACGTAAAACAGATATACTTTTCAATTTACGCCATTTCTACAAACGAGCATGGTCGTAAAGTCCAACAGGTTATCTATGACAGGCTAATCCTAAGATCACACAATTTAAAGTTCAAAGGAGTTGTTAAACCTACACAAAGTATTGAAAAGAGGTTTTATAAAGATGACGCAGAAATTCAATGGATTGTTAAGTACGAAGCCGTGCCTTACATAGGTATATTACTATACAAGGAAATAGAGGTTGAAGTATAATTAATAGAATTAAATTTAGTACTGAAATAACTATGTTTTTACGTTTTAAACTATAATTCACATTCATAAAGTTTTTTAGTTAATGATAAAATTATATATAAAGAATTAATAAGCGTTTTATAATGTAAAATAATAAATACAAAGCTTGGTACAAGAATAAATAATTATTATTTATTTAAAGACAGAAATATTCGTTTCAATGTATCTTTGTCTATTTTGTAAATGTTTATATATTCAAACATATTAAACACTTCTTTTAAATTTCCATACAACAATTCGAATCTTTCCTCTTCCTGTTGTTTTCTATTTAGCGAAGCCTTTATTCTTTTACACTTCTGGTAATAAATATTCAAAATGTTCTTTCTGTATACTTCTTTAACTTCCTCCATTTTAATTATTCTCTTCATGTACCTCAAAAGGTCAACTGGGCCTCTAACTGCTCCTTCTACAATGCTTCCTACTATTTTGTATTTTGAAAACCATGTGCTTTTATCACAATTGAGGTAATACAATAAAAAGCTACAAAACCAAGCGTAGATATTATGTTTCTTTTGATCGCTGAACTTGTTCTTTAGCGATGTGTAGAATCTAAAGAACGATGTTATGAACAGTGGTTTAAATTTCAGCTTCTTAAATAAATTAAACAAGTTTATCCTTGTAAATATTTCTTCTTTGTATTTATTCTTTATATTACAAATTATTGAATTTTCAAATTTACATGATTTTCTTTGTATGTACATAGCCAGCCCACATTTAGATGGCTTAGGAATTATATTGAATTTAATAATGTTGTCTCTTACTGTGTTGTAAATACGTTTTTCTTTTTCTTCGAGTGTTTTATTAGTTTCTGTACAATCGTTTGGTTTTATTTCGTCGAAGTTTAAAAGCCTACTTTTACGTTTAATAATCATTGCTTTCTCAAAATCGTCCTCAAAGAATTTGGTTATAATTTCTTTGAAATTGAATAATGGAAATTCAGAATTCTTATTGGCTAAAAATTGTGAAGTTCTTTTCTTTGCAGAAGAAGATATCCCAAAAAAGTCGCTTAGTTTTAGCGCTATGGTAAGTAATATTGATGTATTGATAGTAGAAATGTGTAAATTGGATATTGCATTGTTGTTGTAAAGCGGTATATTATCGTACGAATTTATGTGTTTTCCAGTAAACGGCCTTGTTATGGATTTTATCCCAAAATAAAGTGAAATAGCGTTTTTGTTTTGGCCGAAGATCACCCTTTTAGTTCCATGGGTTATTTTAACTACGTTGTTGTAATTCTCAGACCAACCATTTTCTGCCCATTTGTCCAAGAACAAGAACCAAACTTCTTTTGTGAATTTCTTTAGTAAATATTTATTGAATGAACACGTCTCTGAAAACCAGTCGATAAATAAGTTAAAAATGTGCTGGTATGCGTCGAGAATGAGCCGGTTTAACTTGAATGTACAGTGGTAAATCTCGGGAAACACAGGAACGTCCTCTATTGGCTGGTGACTTTTCTGGGTATCCAATGTGGATGAAGAAGAAAGTAAATGGTTTGAAAAACTTTTGGAAAGCTTTTTGGATTGACTTGTCTTGTAGAAATCTGGACTGCTTTTATCGAAATTCTCTACGGTAGATACAGTCGAATATCCGCAGTTCAAACAAATAACTCCGTTGTCTGATTGTTGTGAAAGTTCTGTAGAGAAGCATGATTCACAAGCTTGAAACATAGAATTTAACTTTTTAAAAATGTAAGTTTTGATCTAGGCGATGTATTGAATTATAAATTGTTGAAAATCGGCCAGTCTTGTAACAATTGTTTTATCTCCATCGATAATTTTTTTTGTTTTCGATTTTTTGAAATTTAAAAATTAAAAATTGTCGATGACTGATAGACAAACATGGGTACGCACATCGATAAAGACCTATCTCAAGTGGGTCAATTTCGTTCTTAAGGACGACAACATAGAGACTTTGGACGAATTCTGTGACGGAAACGTATTCAAGAAACTGATAAATTCTTTTTTTGACAAAAGAAAGCCTTTCAAAATACTCCCACCTTCTAAAAACACGTACAAGAATCTACAAGAGCTTGACAATGTCATAAACTTTCTGGCGACGCATGTCGACAGTAAAATTTCAAAATATGATTCCCTTGCCCTGTATGACGGTAACCAAACACAAATACTTTCGATTTTATATATTATCTATGCAACGTTTGCATTTAATTCAAAGCTTCTTCGCATTAAAGGCACCATTAAGTCCAAAAAGAAACCTGGGACGCAAAAAGACCTCAAAAGTACAGATTCTCCTGGTACTTTGCCTGACGATCTTCCAGAACCCCAGCTAAATGAAAATCTGTTTATGTCCCCAATTAAAGCTGCGCCCAAACCACAATTGCATGAGGACAAAGCAATCAAAGAAATTGAAATTACAACGGAAAAGACTAAAACGGAAATCGAAGTTCCTAAAGTTATACTTAAAAAATCCGATATACAAAAATGGATTTTGGAACTAGGCCACAAGCTTCAAATTCCAAACTTTACGAATATTATTGATGCCGAAAACAATAAATTGTTGCTCGTAAAGTTAGTAAAAGTATTGGTTAAAAACAAAATCGCAAAAAGTGACCACGAGTGTTTATTGGACTCACAATCAATTACCGATTCGGAAGACTTAACGCTTTCCAATGCAACTTTAATAGACAAGGAAGATGACACTATTACCGGAGGAGTGGGTTGTAAACAGCTTAACGAAGCCATTGCAACAGCACATGATAAATTTGGAATTCCTAAGTTACTTGATGCAGAAGACAATGCTCAATTTTTAGACCACGCATCTATTTTACTGTACTTCTCAGCGTTTATAAAGTACAAAAGCCAAATAGACCAAGTTTTGGACAAACAGCTGGTAAACCTTGAATTAGTTTCCGCTGTAAGCTACCCTGATAAAGACAGAAAAAATTTATTAACGCAAGTTGTTTTGAAATCAGAAGTGGAAATTCTTCCAGAAAACATCCCAACTTTGAATTTCAAACTTGTGCGCGAAGAGGGTATTTTAAGTGACGCAGACGACTCACTTTCAAGACCTAGAAAGTCTTCAAACAGCATTGAAATCGAACAAAATGAAAGAAAGAGCATAAGTTATATCTCTACTGTTTCTTGTGTTTCGGAATTTAGCGAAAAATCTCATTCTAAATCGTCTTCCAGAGTTAAAGGCAGTGACGATGAAGCTGATCTACAAGATGACTTTGACAACGATGATATCGACTCTTCACAAAATTCAAGCAATACTATAAATGATTCCACCCAAAGTATAAACAACCAAGGTGAAAAGACAGGGAAATATCTTGTGCTGGAACTTAAGTGCAACAAAACTGGAAAGTACAACTTAATTGTTTCTATTGCAAAACACGTGCCTAAATTAAACAAAGCCCATAAACAAGACTCTTTGTTTAGCTCCGAAAACGTAGTTAAGACGTTAAATTTGGGACTTAACAAAGGGATTGACGAAGACACGATAAACTGGAATTTAACAAAGAAAATACCTTTCATTATTTCGTCAAACATTTCCTCTGCCAAACTTAGTCTATTCAAAAAAGACGATGTCGACCTAAAAGAAGAAACAAATGTAAAAGAAACTTTATATTTGGTACCGATTAACTCAAACAGCTTACAACTCAAAATGGAAACTTTCGACGAAGAAAACAACCCCTCTTTTGGATACAACGACAAGCTCACTGCGTTTCATTACTACTTTAATAAGAACGTACATAGCGCAGATAGTGAACTTGGAAGCATGGAGTCTGAAGAACTGTTTATAAAAGACATTTTGTTTAACTCAACTACCAAAAGAAACTCTGTTAATTATTACAACTTAAAACTACCAAACGAGCAAAAAGTGTTGAATAATTTCATAATAATAAATATGGACATAAAGAATACACGAACTAATGATATATTTCTGTTTTTCGTAGACACAAAAGAATCCTTTATAAATGACCTTCGTGAGAATCTCAAACAACTCGACACAGACGCTGTTAATGTAGAGGAAAACTTTATTTCAATAAAAAATCAGTTCTTTTACAACTTATTAACAATTAACAGTTTCAGCAAAAAAGAAATGGTTAAATTTAAATTGGAAAAAAATGAAATTAAGAATGTAGAATTGAACAATTTAAACAGGGAATTTGAAATACTATTGTATTTTGATAAGAAAACGGAAGAAAGCGAAGATCTGCTCCAAATTAATGTCCCAAGTTTGCAAGTAGAGGAAAAGATTCATATAAGCACTTCCAAAGAATTAAATAAAAGTTCAAGCGAATTAAATGAAACTACCGAGGAAGGTAAAAAGGAGCGGGCTTTATCAAACAATTTAGAACAGGTTTGGAGGATTGAAAAGGAATGTAAGTTTAAAGAATGTGCTACAGAATTTATAAACAGTAAAGAAGGGATGTACATAGTTGTGTTACAGCATAAAAGGTTGCAATGTTTTAACATTAAACAACTCAGTATAATAAAGGACAATTTTAAAGATGTTAATAAAGATAAGTTATATCTTAAAGTTAAAGATAAAAGCAAATTTATGGGAAGTGCATCAAGAAAAATAGATGTTTCTTCGATTACTTCAATCGTAAAGGGGAAGAAAACAACCGGGTTCGATATGTTTAATATTGTAAAAAGGAAAAGTAGTATTGCATCGATAAGTAAAGGACTGAATTTCCTAAGAAAGAATATTAAAGCAAAAGGAAACGCTGCGGTTAAAAGAGCTAAAAAATTTGTGAAAAAGATAAACCAAAGCAAAGAAATTAAATCCTCACAGTGTTTAAGTGTTATATGTCCAGAAATAACGCTAAACATTGTAGCTGAAAGTTCTTCAGATAGGAATTATATTTATGATTGTTTAATGGGACTAATTTTGTTTGAAAAATGTGTGGAAGTTAAGAGTAACTTTATATGTAACAATGGAAGGAAATTAAAAGAATGTGTGGATGAAGAATGGTACGATATAATAGATATAAACTAAAGGAATGTTCATAATTAAATAGCGTTTTGGTAGCATCGTTTCAGGTTATGAATATATTTACATTTATTTCAAATTGGTATTGAAAAGTTACAAACAATCAATTACAATTTACATATTGATTTAGTTTAGAACAGACTTGTAAATATATTACAGTTAACTTGAAATCTAATATTATATGTTATATACTTAAAACAACGAATATAATAATATATTGTTAATGTTAAATAAGTTAGGTTTGATAATATGTATAATAAATGATAATTTATTCAAAAAATATTTCGTCTTCTTCACCATTTGAATCTACTTCCTTATCATCATCGTCCATGAATTCGTATTTGTTTCCTTTTAATGTTAAACCTTGTTTATTAAAGAATTTCACTATGTTTACAATATCAACAACACTCAGGAATCTTGTTCTCGCCTCAGTCAGAGGTATAATCTTTGTTTCTTTTTTCTTTTTGAATTCAAATTCTATTTTACCCAACTCTTCAAACAGTTGTTCTTTTTCAATAATAATTCCTTGATTCTTAAGTGCATTAAACGCACTGCTTGTATTTAGTACTCCTCTGACCGATCTATTTTTTCGTAAAAACAGCAAACTGCAAACAAAGTTGAATTTTTTAACGAATTCGTTAAGCAATTTTAATCTGTTTTCTTCTTCAATCTGTACGTCCATTGGCAGATAAAATTTGTGTTCTATTCTCTTTGGCTCGAATTTTACAACACCAGAGTCCACCATAGGAGGCGGACTGAAATATTTGCGCTCTACTTGAAATAAAAACTGTGTTTTAGAAAGTAACTGAGTACACGCGGAAAGTTTACTGTAGTTTTTATCGTAGCACTTTGCGGCGAGACGTTCAGCGAATTCCTTTTGGAACATTATAACGGCCGATTTGAATGGGAGAATTCCTTCTTGAAGAGGGTTGAGAAGTTTGAACACAATTTTGCTGCTTATTTGGTAGGGAATGTTTGAAACACAATGGTCGAATTTAGGAAGTTTGGCATTGAGGAAGTTCTTGTTGATGATTTTGACCTTGTCGATTAGTTCTAGCTCTGTTAGACGCCTGCGGAGCTCCCTACACATCTTCTTATCTATTTCATAAGCGTATACAAGTTTGGCTTTCTGGGCGAGAAGTATGGTGATGTTTCCTGTACCTGGACCAATTTCGAGAACGGTTTCGTGCTCATGGATGTGTGCAGCGTTGACTATACGCTTGGCTATTGCGTCGCTCTTTAAGAGGTGTTGTCCTTTTGATGTATCGTTTACAAACCGTTTGGTAATTGTCTTTGGTTTCTTGATCATAAAAATTGTAAAACGCAGAAATGACATAAAAGGGCGTTCATATACAAAAACGGCATGCCTGGTTCTTTGGGGCTTAACCCACGCGTAGACCTCGATATACAAAAATAGAACCACAATAGCTCAAAAAGCCACATCCAGCACTTTCAATTGTAGAAAAAGGAATCATAGCAACATTAAATAGTTTAGGAGCAATACAGCAACTTTAAGCTATTTGGCGGCCAACCTGAACATTTTATCACAAAATTCGTATTTTGCAGGAATGTTTCTATTTACATAACCAAGAGGTTTACATGCACTGCAGTTGCAGTTAACGACATACAGTACATTTCATACAATTTACAATCCCCATCGCAATTTTAAGTTTTTACTCAACACACAAACATTCCGAACTTAATCTACTTTTCAAATATAGGCTTCACACAAAAACAACATCCCTGTCTCATTAAAACACACAGCGGGCATTGCTGCCCAAAGAAACTTCTTAACATTTTAAAATACAAAATCTCGCATTTTGCACTTAGTTCAATTAACTGATTTATGACTGCCTCCACAGCTGCATTCACAATCGAGACAGTTTCTATATCGATTCTGTGTATTGTCCAAATTGTTGGCGCAATTTTATTCTACAGAAGAAGACACAACTTTCTTATCAGACACAGGCTTCCTTTTGTAACATTATACACTAACTTGATTGTGTTACTTCTAAACCTATCAGTGCTTGCCCAGGAAGTAGCATACTATTTCGTACTGCCATTTTCTTGTGCGATCACTCTCTTCGCTTTGCACCTTGGTACCATATCGATTGGTGAGTTCTTCATAATCAGAGGGTTCTATTTATATTCTATTTTCTACCAACAGAAGAGTTTCGGCGACGACGAGAAGAAGAAAAAGTACCTGCCTTTCCTTTCTTCGAAGTTTAGACTGTTACTTGTTTGTTTGTCAGCGACCCTTCACTTGTCACTTTTCGCACTACAGATGCTGTACAAAGATGAGTCTTACTATTGCCTGTCTACAAACACAAACTGTTTCATTGGTGAGGAATGGATATTTTTACTGATACATGGATCGTTTGTGCTGATAATAGGGTGCTTTTTACTTAAAAAACTTATTCAAGTTGAAGAGAATTTAAAGATTAAACTTGAGTTTATCGTTGCACAGGTATCTATCTTTTTAGCACTGGCTTTAATGATACCGCTTGTTATTTGGGCGCTTTTGAACTACCCAAAAGACCCTGCTAAAATTAGAGACACACTTTTCTTTGGGATAAACTTTTACTATGTGCCAATTGTAGCAATGACACACATTCTAATAACATTAATTTGGCCTTTATACTTAGACTACAAAGCAGAAAATAAGAAATGGCCCGTTTCTAAGGTTTACGACGAAAAGACAATGAACGACTTTTTGAAAAGCGAGGAAAATATGGTTAAGCTTAAAAAAATTTCGAGGTTTTACTTTTGTTTTGAGTTGTTATTGTTTTGGGAGGACGTTCAGGAGTACAAAAAAAATTTAATTATGACTGAAGCAGAAATTAAAAAGATGGAAATAATAAAGAAATATTTAATGGGTGATAGTGAATTGGAAATAAATATATCTTCTAAAACAAAAAAGGAAATTATGGGGAAAATAAACACTAATGATAATGACAAAAATATATTTGATGTGGCAAATAATGAAGTATTAAGACTTATTATGGAAAATATTTATAATTTATTTATTATAGATGAGAAAAAGAAAGAAATAAATAAAGAAAAGAAAGAAGATAATTAATATAACTTTACTTGGTATATATTGACTTAATAAAAGTATAAGAATAAGTAATATTATCTATGGGATTGTTTAAAGGCAAAATATATAAATACAAAGAATTATTTTTTTAATTGATAAAATGTTTTAAAACAAATTTGGTTTAAATTCCAATCTAATCATATATATAGTTATTATATTTTTCCTAGCTCACCATATTCAATATTTTAATTCTCGAATTAAATCACTTACAAAATTATCTACGTTATCCAAGCAAACTTTATTTTTATCGCCGAATTCCATATAAAATTCATCCAACTTACCGATTGTTAAGTTAGATAAATCACGAAAGAAATACCGGCAATCTTTTACAAGTTCGTCTTTCCATTCTTTATCTTTTTATATCCGTCCAATTTCTCTAATCCAGGTAATGCAGTAATATCAATCTTCTCAACCAGAAAGACACTATCTATTTCAAACAAATTCAGGTACATAAAACAATAATTAACAATAAGAAGTTTTTGGTAGTAATAAACACTTGTAAGTATAGTTTGTATATTAAATTCTTTTAAAGTTACGTTTTCTTCTATTTCCTTTTCTTTAAACATTTTAATATAAATTAATGATATCATATCACAAAGAACTGAATATATTTTATGAATTGCAAAGTTGAATTTCTTTTTTGTAGATGTTTCTTTGAGTAAATCTTTGAATTCATAAGCTATATGAAGAATTGTGATAAGTTGTCTTTTTAACAAAAGATGTTGGAATGTTAATTTAACAATAAACATATTTTCATCGTTTGTATTCATTAGCGCTTCTAAGTTCTTTCTGTTTTTTCCTTTAAATAATTCAAATGTTGTGGAAGAAACTTTTAAATATTTCAAGAATATTTCAGTAAAAGTATAAGTATAAGTATTCAATTTTATAGAACTTTTGTGTTTATTTTCAATTATATTGTGAATTTGTTTGGTTTCCTTTACAAAAATTTGAATTGTCTCGGAAATGACAGGGGAGACATTCTGAAGGAATATGAACAATTTAATTTCCAACGACATATCGTGATCGCTTTCTTCATAGTTATTGGCTTTGAAGAACATGTTTTTGAGGCATTTGGTTAGGAAGTTATAATCGTAGTTGAAGTGGTCTGTACCTAGACCAGTATGTAATATTGCTATGTCTGAGGAAGTACTCAATGTCTTTATATTGCTTGTTGGAATCGAGTTTTGTGGTATTTTGTTCCGCTTTGTGTGGGCGTATGATATTAGAAGGCATGTTAGAAAAAGTAAAGTTATTGAACATGCACAAAGAAGCTTATATATGTAGTTTTGGCGATTTGTAGATTTGGTCGGGCTTGTGTGTCGTTTCTTTGTATATATGTTCATTTGATTTCATAATTTTATTTGATTAAGTGGAAACTACAGTAATTGATTTGATTCGTTTTATTATGAGAGTAGGTGTTTCTTTGGCTGTAGTGTAGGTCCATGGTCCTTGGAAATCATATTCAAATATTTTAGAATTTAAAATTTGAAAAGATGTTTCCTCTTATTTCTAGAAAAAGTTATCAAATCTTGCACTTTGCCTTTTAGAATGTTGTAATCGTTCTTCAAGGTCATCATTAGATAGTTGAGAAATTTTGTCCACTACACCATCCGAACTCGAACGAAACAGGATATTTCGGGTCATTACCACTTATTTGGCCACCGAAGGTGGCCAAATAAGTGGTCAAAAACAACTGTGGTCTATTCGGTTAAGTTTGGCCTCATTTTTAAATAATTTATATTTTTATACACAACTTGTATAAATAAATGTTTTTAAACGACAGCATAGTAAATTTGTTTGGTATGATATTAAAAAAACAATGGTATAAAGTTGATAATTTATGGCGAATAGAGTTCCCAAAATTCTCGAACCTAAAATTTATCGAGAATCGAGAAACGGATTTATGGCCATATTTCCCGGGAAATGAGAAAAAATTCTCGATAAATTTTCGAGGTAAAAAGTCCAGTTCCCGGGATTCGGGAACTCTAATGGCGAGGGAGACAACAAGGGTCCCCCTTCGTCAAATATACATTATAAATAAAATAACAATCATTTTGTTTTCTAATTTTTTGAAAGTAGTCGAGATGGCGTCAAAAACCTTAGAAATAGATTGCGAATACTTACTATCGACTAATAAACACGAAATGATCTATTAAACATAAAAATAATTCTTAATAAAAGAGTAAAAATAAGGTGAAAAGACACGATCATAAATACATATCTTATAAAAATTAGTTTCTAAAACTAATATACATATTTAGAATCATAACATATAATGTTGTCAGTACAATATCGTCAGTATAAATATTTACAAAATTTTAAATATGAACCGAACATTAACTAGACTTGAAAACCTCATCGAAGTGTTTAATAGCTACAACACACACTACAATCGTGTATTAGAGAAATGGGAAATAACATCAAACAGCACCTACAAGATCAATTATAGCGACATACACTTCCTGGTTGCTCTTCCATACAAGGATTTTATAGAATTTCTAAGGGAAATAAGATTAATTCTAAAATCAAAGACTTGCCCTTGTTGTTCTACAGTTCTCACTAAGATTTACTACATGAACAACCGCTCACCGTTCTTTCGTTGTAACAAAAGACGATGTGTTCGTGCGAAATATTCACTTCTTAAGAACTCCCTATTTGAGGAATCACACGTGGGACCAAATAAGATGTTCTACTTGCTTAACTTCTTCGCATCTATGCGCGTCCAATCAGATGTAGAACAAAGCCTGAGTCTCGGAGATGCATCAGTAAGAAGCATATATCGTCTATTCCGAGAGTCGTTACTCTTCTGGTTATCTAAGAGAAATACCCGAGTTGGAGGAGAAGGAATCATGGTGCATATCGACGAGACACCCATAACCCGGCGGCATGGGAACCAAGGAAGGACTAGCCCTAGTAATACCGTCTGGGTGATTGGAGTCGTCGATATAATAAAGAAAAAGGCATCCTTGGAGTTTCTTCCTTCCCGTGGTCATTTACACATCTTACCATTTATCCTTCGATGGGTTGAACTGGGTACAACGGTTCACACGGACAGTCATAAATCTTATGACATTTTGTCTAGTTTGGGGTTCGATCATCATAAAGTCAACCATTCTAGACATCTCGTTAGTCCGGACGGAACCCACACAAACCACATCGAAGGTATCTTTGGTAATATGAAGCGCTTAAAAAGGCACTATAATTACCAATGGACAGATGCTGAACATTTAAATTTGATGTGTTCTGAATGGGTTTTCCGTTATTGCTATAACGGATTCCATAGACCAACAGCCATGATGAATTTAATTGTTGTCTTAAGAGAATTATTTTCTTTACCTGAATTCCAGTAAATAAATAATTGGTTATATGTTAATAATTATTAAAAATTCATCTTCAATACTTATAAAGTTTTTATAAATCATAATTATTTATGTCACAGTTGATTAATCCGTTTATTTATGTTAAATTCCACAAATTAAACAAAAGAAAAACATAATCGACAGTATATTAATCCAAGTTTCAAAATCGTCCCTCGTTTATATGATAAATGTATAAACAGTCTTGTATGACATGGAACAAATATATTTGTTATAATTCTATCTGTCTCTGTGTTGTTTCTTGTATTGCATCTTTAAATTTGGGTTTTACTTTTCATGATATATTGCAAGCATTCACGCTTGTTCTGTTTTACTTTTTCTTGTTGAGCTTGTATGTCGTTTATTTATCTACTTGGTAATATTGATATTATTCATTACTTTTCATATGTTTTTAGACCCTTCTAAAAGTTTGCGAACATACATTTATTCTGATGGCTGTGTTAGGAATATTGGTGCTTTCAAATGTATTACCATGTTGGTATAGTTCTCCGTTGTTTCTCTGTCATTTGTTGGATTATATAGTTCTCCGTTAATTTCTATATTTAGCAAGGTTCTGCGTTGCTTATGTAATGCTTGTATGGTTCTTCGTTGTTTGCATGGTTCCTCGCTATATTATTGAGTGATGGTTTGTCGTTGGACTATATGATTACCATATAGTCTTTGGAAGTAATTCTTGGTAGTATCAATTCCTGGGCGATCATTTGTTTATCTAGAAAGATGCTAGATATTGGGTGCTACATACAATTGGTTCGTGAAATTGTAAAGTGGAAAGATGAGCCAGTACCTAGAAATACAGGCTCTGAAAAGTAAATAAAATTTAAATTTTAAAAAATCAAAACCAATATATCAAATTTATATGAGTTTATATTGTTAATCTTGCTAAAATATTCAACCCTTTATTTATGTATTATAATATGTACAAGTATGATACGGCAATTAACGTCAACATAAATTTGAAATGAAAAATAACAAGTCCTCTAAAATACAGATCCTGCGTATACAAACCTAAAAATGTAAGGGTGGGGACCCTTTTATTACCCAGATTTTATGAATTAAAATGGCAAATATTTTAAAACATAATTGGCTGGGGATGTATAAATTACCAAACAGCCTAATGCCACGTAACGAATACACCCCAGATCCAACCCCGAACCTGCAATATAAATATTACAAAGTTCTGTACCAAAGAAAATTACTCGTCTGGGAATCGAACTCGGCCTTTGATCGAAATTCCCAAAGTCGCTGCAACTTTACTATGGTAGTAAATTATAAAAAACCTTATTATAACAGACAATTATTTCAACAAAAAACCACTTATTTGGCCATCGAAGGTGGCCAAATAAGCGCGGATCACCCATGAAAGGAAATTAAATGCTGATGAAGTTAACAAGACTATTAATAAGAGGTGGTTGCGCTGTATGTTTCTAGATAAATTCATGTTTGAAGAATTAGGGATTTCTAAAGATGATTTCTTTAAACAACAAGAATTTGGGAATAGGAACCGACCAGTTGTAAACTGTATTTCACAGTTTATTGAGACCGATGTTGTTGCAAATACACATATGAATCCAGAAAAATTAAAAATAACTGAAAATAGGTCGGAAAACAATAAAATAGTGGATATTAAATTAAATCATAACGATAACAATATTAAATCTGAAAATTATCTTTTTATTCTTACGAAAAAGATAGGACATCAACTGAAAAATATGAAGAATGTGCCATATGAAGAAAAAAAACAATATTTAAAAGATATAAGTAAGGATTTGGACAAACAAGGGTTGAACAATAAAGATAAATAAGTTATTACCAAAATAATATTAATTGCTTGTTTGATCATAATATATAAATAAATTTTATTCCAAATTTAACGCCTACATTAATAAACTCATTTCGATGGACCAAAACAAATATTATTAAATCGCCTATCTAGTTTGTATTGTTTATGGAATTCTGATTGTGTCAAAAAGATTTAAAGAAAAAAATTAACTCTTAAAATACTCGTTATTAATCGATGCTAGTCGGAATAGCGAATTAAACCGACAGTGAGAATCATGAAACTGTGAATGTATACTCTTGTGTCAGCTATACCTTCATCAGACACTTCCAACAAAGACTTATTGGTACTCTTGGGGTTTCTTAGTTTATGTGACGTTTTCTTCTCTTCTTCATTACTACCATATGTTCCCGAGGTGTGATGATGATCACGGTGTTGTGAAGTAGCTACTCGCCTCTCTATATTTCCATCAGGTTTCATTTTATGTTTTGAGATTTTATATTTGAAAAAGTTTATACCTCTAGTCACCGCTCTATATTGAGCGGAAATTAAACAGCTTCCCATACTTCGTTACAATATACACTCTATTTCTATTCAAGCGCCAATACTTAACAAACAAGAAAAAAATAACAAAACAAAAAAATCTCCATAGTTTATCCCACGGACAATGGACATATAAAATAGAGACAAAATTCGATATGCCTAAACAAAGAAACACAACACATAAGTTTAAATATGGAAAAAATGCCTAACAAAAAATATTTTTAGCGTCGCTTTTAAGTCAACCCGTGACACCCGATATAATCCTCATAGAAAGAATACTCAAGGCAGAGATAAGCCTTGAAGCGGAATATGTGGGAGTAAAGGACCCCAACGAGGAACTGGCAGAAAACCAAACGGTTCAAACATTGGGAGAACAACCCCAACCAAGAAGGGAGGAATGTCAGGTTTCCAACGTGCAAGGCACAAACCAAAACATTCCTTACCCACCGAAGTTCCAAGAGCGGCCAGGCGCGCCAGCAATGGAATTAAAAGCGTGGATCAGAGCTTTCAACAACTACCTGATCGCAGCCAGAGCAGAAGCAGACTCCGAAAGACGGAAGATATCACTCCTGGAGCTGTGTATCGGCCAGGAAGCTGTTCGAATACTGGACACATTAGTGGGCCCCAAGGAGACACTAGCACAAGTACTAAGCCTCTTGGAGAAACACTACTACCAAGTAAGAACGGTGACGTTCCACCGCAGCAAATTATTTGTTAGAAAACAGAACAGAAACGAGAACGTCCGACAATATGCGACAGCACTCAGAGATCTTGTAACAAGATGTGAACTCCAATCACTGGAAGACTCCATTCTTAGAGACCTGTTCGTGAACGGTCTATAGAATAGGAAAGCAAAAGAAACCCTGCTAGCGATGTCAGCAGAGAACTTCGAAGGTCACTGTCAACAGCGCAGAAGCATGAAGATGCTGAGGCGGTCTCAGTAGACCAGCAAAGAAACCCTTTCCGTCCAGAAGAGCCGAGCTTAGAAAATTGCCGGCGATGCGGACACCGACATAGGAGAGGGAGGAACTATTGCCGGGCAGCCGTAGTAAGATGCGTCCGATGCAATAAGATAGGGCATTTCGCAGAAGTATGCGAAGCCAAGATCAGAAGAGAACCCCAAGAAAGAGGGAGAGAAGAGACCACCCCATACACCGAAGACTCGGAAATGGAGAACGACAGAGACTACCACCCGGGAGAGTATGCCTGGTTCGGATACGACAGAAGGCGTCATAGACAGCATTCAGACTCTAGCGGCTACGGAGATCCCAGACCCCGAGGGAGAAACATTATGGCTTCCTGCTTCGAAAGAAAGCGACTCTACAGAAACGTAGTAGTCAAAGGAAAGCAGATTTAGTTCCTCGTAGACACCGGAGCCGACATGACTTTAGTCAGGCAGGATGTCGTAAGTGAGAAAGGATTAAACAGGTATGTCCAAACCACGAATGTGAGCATGACGGACTACAGCGGAAAACAAATCCCACTAGCTGGAGAAATTAATACCCATTTATATTGGGGAGACCGAAGCAGTGAAAGCAAGGTTATCGTCACCAGGACAGGAAACAACGTCCTAGGATTAGATGACGCCCTAGAATTGGGGGTGATAAAGGTGGGAGAAATAAGTAAATCTGAAAATAAGATACCCCAAAACTACATGGCTAACACTAAGTTTAAGCTTTATTTAAAACGCGGAATACGACCGTTTGTATCAAAGGAGCGACCAATACCCTTTGCACTACGCCCAGCAGTGGAGCAGAACCTAAAGAAGTTAATAAAAATCGGAATCCTTGTGAGATCCGAGTCGACCGATTGGGTCAGCCCCATAGTAGTGGTTAAAAAACCTTCTGGAGACGTAAGATTATGTGGAGATTTCAGGAAGCTTAATGAAGCTATCCTAGATGACAAATACCCACTACCAAACATTGAAGATCTTCTGGCTAAACTGGGAGAAAACCCCAGGTTCTTTGCCAAGATAGACTTAGAAGCAGCTTACCATCAGGTACCGCTAGCGCGAAATAGCCAGCCTTTAACAACGATCATAACCCACTTAGGCACCTTTAAATATACAAGGATGCCATTTGGAGTAAGATCAGCACCTAGTGCCTTCCTGTGAATCATGTCAGACTTTCTGAAGAACGTGAGCGGAGTACTAGTGTATCTGGATGACATACTAATAACCGGCAGCACGAAGAAAGAACTCGGCGCCAGAGTAAAACAAGTAAGAGACATCCTAGACCAGAACAATATTACGGTCAACGAAGGAAAGTCAAACGATGAATCCGAGATGATAGAGTGGCTAGGTTATGAATTATCAGCCGAAGGGATAAAGCCTACCGCCGAGAAGACTACACAAATAAACAACCTTAAAGAGCCCACGATTGTAAAACAAGTCAGGCAGATCTTAGGCGTTGTCAACTATTACAGCAGGTTTTTAAAAAGCCTAGCAACGGTAGCAAAGCCAATTTCAGCACTGTTAGAAAAGAACAAGAAACTGAAATGGACAAACACCGAAGAAGAAGCCCTTAATCAAATAAAGGAGCAAATCTCTAAGAGAAGTGCCTTAGCCCCATTCCAGACAGCTTCAGAGTTCAAGGTCAGATTACAATGCGACGCGAGCGAAGTAGGAATGGGAGCCTTACTCGAACAACAGTAGAAGGATAAAGAATACAAGCCAATAGCGTATTGGTCTTCGCTGTTCCGTAAACACGAGATGAATTACAGTACAGGAGAAAAAGAAGCCCTGTCATGCGTTGCGGTAGCAAACAAATTTAAAAAATACCTGTTAGGACGCCACTTTGTGATGCAGTACGATCACAGAGCACTGGAGACATTACTATCCCAGTCCAAAGTAAAAAGAACAATTTCCGGCATAGAAAGGTGGAGAGAAAATCTGTCCCTATTTGATTACCACATAGAGTACATCAAAGGGTCGGCGAACGAAATGGCAGACTGGCTATCGAGATCAGCACAGAGCGCCAATCATAAAGAATTCTCCTTTAAGGAAGAAGTTATTATTAACTCCATTACAGAAGCGAATGCAGCTGACAAGCTAGAGTACTCTTCGTACATGTCCCAACTCACCAGAGTGGTGGAGAACAATAACTGGAGCACACAGAACATCCGGAAGTATCCGAAGTACCACAGACTCGTGGATAAACTGACCATAACGAACGGCAAGCTATTCCTGGAAGGAACAAGGTTTATACCAGAGCTGCACATCCGCGGGGAGATAATCAGCGAAGCGCATTGTCTCCACCAAGGAATAACAAAAACAAGTGCAAGAATAGAAAGAAACTTCTACTGGCCCGGTTGGAGAGCAGAAGTAGAAAGTTTTATAAAAAAACTGGAAAGAGTGTCGTCAATCTGACAGAACAATTAAACAGACGGAGCCACCATTATATCCCGTAATTCTACCCGAAGGACCTTGGCAGAAAATCGCTATAGACCTGAAAGGAGCAGTAAGTACTGGAGAATACCCATACTACTTAGTAGTCATTGACTACTATAGTAAGTGGCCAGAAGTAATCGGCCTGCATAAAACGGAATCACAACACACCGTAAAAGCGATGATGTCTCTGTTTACAAGATTTGGACTCCCATGAGAAATCGTATCCAGCAATGGGAAGCAATTTGTATCGAAAGAAACCGAAAGATTTTTTGAGCAACTTCAAATCAAACACCGAAGGGTAGCACTATATGCCCCTAGACAAAATGGTCTAGTGGAGCGATTTAATAGAGTCTTGAGCGAAAAGATAGAAGAGGCCAACAAAACAAATGGAACTTAGGAGATACCCTAACAGAAACCCTGTTCCAATACAGAGAAACTCCTCATACAACCACGAATATATCCACATTCGAGGCTTTCTTTGGGAGAAAAATGAGAGATAAATTATCCCTACTTTACACTAAGGGAGTGAGGAGAGAGGAAACCTACAAAAAGGTGGACAGAAACCTCGTTAGAGGGAAACAATCCCGAATGAAAGAAAATTTCGACCGGAGAAATGCTACAAAAGCAGCAAAGCTCCGAATAGGAAGCATAATACGGGTCAGGAATTATAAAAACAAATACGGCCCAGAGATAAAAATAATTGCCATAGGAAAAACCTCAGTAATAACTGAAGATAATAAGAAATGGCCAATGAATAGAATTTCAGTAGTAAATTTTTCAGGAGGGGAGTGTAGTATACCCCGATATAAGCCACCCTTGCGAGCTAGATTTACATTCATAATTCTATTTTCAATTATTATTTTTAGTAAATAATTAACAAGTGAATATTTACAATACTGTCCTATGTTTGGTTGACATTCCTTCAGGCATGGACAGGCTTAAAATAGCACATAGCCACATCCTAGTAAGTTTATAAACAAAACAATTTTTTAACACGGTATAAAAATGTTTAAATTTTTATGCCCCCTTGTCTGTATTTATAGATTCCAACGGTAATATCGGTATTGGCGGTAATTTGGCAATTTTTTCATTACAGGTATCATGCTTCAATACCGAAATTTTTAACGATAATATAATAAATAAACAGAATACTTGTGTATTTAATAAATTAAACATATGTTTTTAAACTTTTTATGTGTAATAATCACAAGGTAGCTAAATAAATTATTAACTGAATAACATGACAATTTGGGTTTGGAATATGTTAAATACTTTAATAAACTTTAATGTATTGTAGATTTGTAAATTTGAATACATCTTTAATTATCTTTGCTATTCAAATGCATATTTAAAATTTAATGTCAAGTTTCTCCATTAAAATAGAACAATATGATCTGAAACTTAAATACACGTTTTAAATATATACAATAAACCACCTATGTATCGAACTACGTCATTTGTAGTGCAATATTGGCAAAAATTTTTTAAAATCGATTATAATTGAAAATTTTTAATATATACATGAAACTTGCTTGATATATACAATTTAAATGGATTTTTAGATGTATGCCTCTCCATTTGACATAAACATGAATTTTTTTGAAAAATCAAAAAATTTCAATACACACCTCCAGGGAGTGATATTTTTCACGATGATCAGTAGATGTGTAAAGGGACTTCAGAGATTGGTCTTGTTACTTGGGGTCTGACCATCCCCACTTTCTACTTAACAAAGAATCCCACAGAAGAGACGTGGAAGACGCCGCTATAAGCTCCGTCGAATGCCCCAATTTTAAAGGAAACTTTGGGGCAGTTATATAGAGAAAGAGGATAGTGGGCAGGCATTCTGTTGGAATAAAACAACAAAATACAGAAATTACTAAAATTAATAAATTAATAGATGCTATAAAGCTAAAATGAACTACGTCATTTTTTTGTAAAATGTTTATTTATTGTGTTTATAATTATTCTGATTTTTATTTTCGATAAAATCAAATTTCAATGTTTTAAAGCAGAGTTGAGAATTTCCAACCCGACCGCCCGAACCCGACCCGTTCGGGTCGGGTTCGGGCGGAAGAAGGTCAAAAAAACGCTAAAAACTCTCACATGGATGCACTTTTAAAAATATGCACAATATTAGTTATTTACGCTAGATATTTGCGTAATTTTATTTTTCAAATAGTTAATTTACTCTGATATTAGATTATATGATGGAAACAGGCTAAAACAAATAATTTTTGAGTTTTGTTTCGTTATTTTTGAATATCATAAATTTGGGGGAATTAATTTTTTAGTAGAAAAATTCTTACAAATTTCCTACCCGACCCGCCCGACCCGAAGGCGGGGCGGGTCGGGTCGGGTTCTGGATTTAGGCAAAATTCTCAACTCTGTTTTAAAGTGTACAAAAAATAAAAATTTAAATTTCAGTTCAATACTTACTATTGTCCTTGTATAAAGTTAATAATATTCTATTTTATTTTAAACATATATATTTAATGCAATTTTTAATAATTTTTAAAAATGATTTAATTATTTAAATTTTCATAAATTGCGTTTATAACATCCTAAACATTATCTAAAATTTTATATAATTGAAAAACTCGATTTGATTTAGTTAATAAATATAATGTAGATATTTTATTTCAATTTTGGCTTGATTGAAAAATTAATTTTTAAAAATATTTTATCATTTTTCGAAATGTGGCCCATCACATTTTAATACGAAATTTAATATTATTTAATTATCATTTTAACATATTAATAATAAATATCCGGATATGCTCATGAAACCCTTGTTTATTATAAGTAGGGTTCGGAAAATATGTGACCAAAAACGATCAAATATGTGAACTATATGTGATTTTTAGAGATTATAAAGGAAATTCTAAAATTTGAGAATACTCAGATATGGGATACCTAAAAATATTCCCGGATTTATAAAGGATTTTGTGTTAAATTTCTCCCAATATATGTGATCACAAGTTTTGTCACATATATTCCGAACCCTAATTATAAGTTTTCAACATATTTTATAAAAAGTATTTTTTGACCGTTTATTTTGGATATTTAGAATGAAAAATCTTCAATCATATATCGCTAACATGCATATCAATATATAACTTTATAAAACTAAAACATATAATTTGTAAATTACGAAATATTAAACTTATCATCATTATTTAATGTACTTTCTTTGCGCTCTTCAAAAGGGAATTACCGGCGGTAAATTACCGGTATTTGATGAACATTACCGTTACCGAATTCCTCGACAAAACGGTAATTTGGAGTCTCTATGTGTAGTATGCTATACTTTTATTATACGGCACTTGTCTGTATAAGAATCCTACAGTATTTTCGTGAAAATGTCTCGGTTAAATGTGACTGTGGTGCAAATCAACTACAGTCAACTCTGGATATAATGATTTTACAAAATATACAGGAATTAACATTTTTATAAAAATTTTATTTGGATTGTTTTAGATTTTAATATATCTCTATCTATAGATTTTAAACTCATTCATTTAAAAATAATGTTTATTTTCAAAATTACAAATAAAGTTCCCAATTCCCGGGAACTGGACTTTTTACGTCTAAAATTCTCGAAAATTTTTGAGAATTCCGAGAATTTTTGCTCATTTCCCGGGAAATATGGCCATAAATCCGTTTCTCGATTCTCGATAAATTTTAGGTTCGAGAATTTTGGGAACTCTAATTACAAAGGGTTTCTCAGTGTTTTAAAAATCATCTTTTTTAGATAATTTTCTGCGATTTAAAATATAACATAAAGTTTCTATATCAAAAAATTAACGCATTATAATGATTTAAAAACTTTTTATTTATTTCTCTTTTATTACAACACACTTGTGAATGTTTTGAGAGCTTTTTTGTTACTTGTGTTAAAAATATTATTTATCGTTAAAAATTTTAACATTCTATTTAAAATTTTCGTACCAACGTTCAATAAGTATATAAAATACCAACATCCAAATTGTTGTCTTAAGGATCCGAAAATGAGGATAACAGTCTTTGCATAGATTAAACAACGTATGTTCTCAAAATAATTTAAGTTTATTGTTTCAATTTTTTAAAAATTTAATGTTTTGATAAGATAATACTTCAACTGTACTTTTTGGTATCTTTATAGAGTTGATTATTGTGTAAGATTGGGATGATTAGTTAATTTAATTACTAGATATACTTGTATTAAATGGTTTAATAGCTACAGAACAAATTTGGCGGATCTAATATGAAGTTAGCTATGAAGAATCATTCCCAGCATCATTATTTTAGCACAAGAGAGAAGTAGCATCCTGTTTTGATTCTATGAAGATAAGACCATGTGATATCTGCCCATATTACTGGAGTACGCTTACTTTAGAAGAATTCACAACAAGGTGTTATATTTAACAGGAAATGGGGCTGAATTCGAAACAAACAAATTGCCGCGGGATGTATATTTTGTACATACTAAGTACATGCATTCTCTTATATTGAGTAAGATACATGATCAAGTACATGTTATTTATTATACATTCTTACACTGACAGAATTCGGCGGTTAATGACAGAGTACAGTTAATGCTAAACTGGAGCTGGCTGAACTATATTATAGAAGATAATGTAATATATTATGATCAGGGTGGGGTTTTAGACCGTACATAACCTTTTGTACAGGACAAGTGGTTTAATCCTGGTTTAAACTAGAGGTGAGAATTATCAGCCCGCCCGCCCGAAGGGATCATTTTTCGAAAAAATTCTCATTAACATGTTACTTATATTATTTAAAGGAAACTTCCAAAACAAACATAATTTTCTATTTTCTTAGCATTTAATCTATATTCTCAACAAGTTTGGATATTTTTTTTGTTAATAGTCGTTTTGGATTGTAAATTTTACATGATTTTTCTTTATAAATATTTTTGAAAAATTCAAAATTTTTCAGATTTTCACTCAAAATAAAACGGTTAAGAAACGTGAAACTGCTCGCCCGTTCGGCGGGTCGGTTCGGGCGATTCTCAAAAATGGCAAAATTCTCACATCTAGTTTAAAGCACGAAGTTTAGACCTCCCGATCCTTATTATGATATGGCGTGAAATAATGAAACATAGGTGTGGTTGTATACAGGATTCGGCAAAGTCTGACTTTTTCCGAGGGTCAATTCATACGATCTTTCCGTCTTTTTGATAATTAAGCATTTTCTAAATATCAACTGTTTTAAAAATTTACGTATATTTTAGATAATGAGCGTATTAAAAATAGTGTGGTTTTATATATCTTCTTGGTGGCTGTGATTCGAGAACATTTTATTTCTTTAAATTGAAAATGCAAAAAAATTCGATTCAAAATGTTTTATATTATGCACAATACGACGTCAGATTAATGTGATCTTTCCAAACATGTGTGTTTATATGATTAAAAATAAAATAGATTTTAAAATGGTTGAAAAAATTATAACCAAGGATGCCACGCGAGAGAAGTACAAAAGTATACATTCTTGGATTCGGGTGAAAAATCATCCTGAGATACCAAAGAATATGTTGGTTACGAGTGATGAAGTGTTTTGTATTAGATGCAAAAAGAAAATGTCGTTTACATCGTCGAGCATTATAAAACACAGTAAAACGCAAATACATAATCGAACGACTCACAATACTTTTATTACAGAATTTGAATCAGGTTCGGAATCAACCATATATACACCTGCCTTCAAATTGTATTCCAATATGATTTCACTTGGCGTTCCATATTACAAAATAACAAAGGTTTTTTCTGCAGAGAATTTAGAACTAATTACAACTATGAGACAGTTACCATCCATAAAGGCATTCAAGTCAAAACTGGAATTTCCAATGTCTCAGTTTAAGAACATTGTGATAAAATACATGGAAGAGCATTCCTATTATAGCCTAATTGTGGATGAAACCTCAGATCTACAAGGACGTTACTATACGGGTGTTCTTTATTATAACGGGGAGAAAACAATACTTTTAAAACTTAAAATTTCAAACACATCTTTTAATGCAGAACAGATACTAGTTGTTTTACAAGAAGCAATGGCTGATTTTTCTCTCAACACACAGAATTTCAAATACTTTATTTGTGATAATGTATCTGTGATGACCAAGTTACACAAATTGATTGTCCTGCATGTGTGTACCAAAACTGAGCACTTAAGATGCATTGCACATACGTTAAACTTAGTGGATAAATGCATTCTTTCAATATTTGATCATCTAGAGGTTCTTCTATCATTGTTAAAGGGGCATTTATATGTTGGGAGAGGGTATAAGAATAGGCAAGAACTTGAGTGTTATTTAAACAAAAAGTGTTCCGATATATATTGGATAGAAACTCGGTGGCATACAAGAATTAAAGCTCTTATATTTATTTTTGAAAATTTTCAAAAGTTAAAACAATTTTTTGAGAACGTGATAGTAAAAAAGACACAAAAAACTGAACAAATAACTAAGATTATGAACCGGACTAACATCTATAAGGACATTGAAGCTATTGTTACTTATTCCAATTTCTATGGTGATTTGATACAGAACACACAGAGAGAATTTTTACTTGAAAATAGCGAGTTATTTTTCAACAAAATCATATACTTAAAGGAAATAATGGAAAACCCTGAGATGTTACTTAACTTAACTGATAAGAAGAATATATTTCAAAGAAATAAGCAATTTAAAGTATTTTGCAAGATTTTAATTGACAAGGAACATAGTAAAAAAATTGGATCTATAGTAGAATTGGCCAAGGTCATTTTGTTTTTTAAAAATCCGAAGCAAAATAAACAGCATGGTCATTTAATTCAAACAAGTAATACTTACCAAAAGATAGAGTTGGAAGTGGAGAAAAAACATTATTGCAAACAACCAAAACCTGACATTACTACTTACGGTGCATTGAAAGACTACTATTATGAACATATACAATGTGCTCATTTCAGTTCAGCCTCAGTCGAAAGATTATTTTCATTGTTAAACTATACAACGAATAATAGGAAAAATTTATCAAATGAAAGTATAGAATTTGATATGATGATTAAGTACAATAAAGACTTTATAAATTGAATCGAATTTCTATTACATTAAAGTTCATGTTAAATTTAATTATGCTTTTCCTAAAACCATATAATTTATCTATTTTAGAACGACTTAAATATTTTATTTCTCGTTTATAAAATAAGAATTCAATTTAATTTTATGGTTTTAATTGCTCAATCTAATAGTTATCCAAACGGGTATGTATTACTTGAGGGTGAAGGCAGCGACAGAGGCTTTAAAATTTACTTTGAAAGGAAATATAGGTAAGAAGGGCGGTGAAACAAAGGCCAAGAGGACAAAAATCAACGAATCCGATGAAATAGGATCCGAGACTAGCGACTATGAACCTCAAAGCGTACA
>JASNJN010000058.1:0-19708 GCA_030180075.1 Mikrocytos mackini | reverse complement strand
TCCTTGGCGACCATGGCACAACATACTTTCTTCAAATACTCGTTCTCTAAATAAGAAGCCGCATTTGCCAATTGAAGTAAATCTTGCTTCCCTAGCGCCTTTACAAAGGTTTTATCGAATTCTTCTTCATAAATGTTGTCCAGTGTAACGCCTAGAAGGGGGACGGGGATTATTTTTGGCTGGGTGCCTTTATAGTGCTCCAAATATTCTATTACTTTTTTCAGTATATTTTCTGTTATGTTATTCAGTTTGAGTTCCACAACATCCTCAGCAGCTTTAGATCAAAATACATTGCTTCATTTTTGTCATTAAGAACGTACAATATCTGCAATATTCCTTTTCGATGGAATAGCTTGTGTTTGAATCATATGGTGTCAGTTTGAGGGTTCCTGTTAAATTTGTGAGATCTTCTTCCATCAATTTAAAAAAAATAGTATGGAACAGGAAACACAAACCAGACAAACACATGGGCATCTAAAGAAGTTGATAGATGCCAATCCATCATACTCCTATAACAGTGGTATTTTGGCACAACCCAAAGCAACAAAAGCATTTACGAAACTCTCAGAACTCATTCAGAAGAGAGTATTATCCAACTCTTTGGTTTATTTAACTGGTCAAACTTCTTCTTCTAAAACAGCATTGGTGTATGCACTGTCGAACGAACTCGGAGACATGTACCCGTTTTTGCCCATCTCTGCTGTTGAATTGAACGCTTGTTTCTCGTCTTCTTCACGAGTTCTTGACATTTTAAGAAGAGCGATAGGCATACGACTGAGGGAGATAAAAGAGACCTATGAGGGAGAGGTTGTGTCTATGTCATACAATGATCCGAACGAGCAGTCGCACTTTTCAATAATCCTGGGTTCAAGTCTGGGAGTCAAGAAGATCACCCTTGACAACTATTCTTCACTTCACTTTAAACAGCAAAACATATTACCAGGCGACGTCATTATGATAGAAGTCAACGCAGGAAGTGTGCACAGACTAGGTAAGTGTGATAACTTCAGCACGGAATACGACTTGGAGTGTGAGCGATACGTGCCACTGCCAAAAGGAGAAGTATACCAGAGAAAATTTGGAGTGAAAGACGTGACGCTGTTTGAAATAGACAAAGCAAATAATGAAACAGCCTCTGAATTCGAAAGTAATGATAGTCTTGTTTACAACGGGGGACAAAAGAGTATTAACGATAGCTTGCGGTATGAAATTGATAAGACCATAAAGTTTTATGAGACTAGGGGTAACGCGCAAATTTATCCTGGCTTGGTTTTGATTAGAGATGCACACTTGCTAAGTACTGAAGCTATGGAGTTTATTGTTAGTTTGAGCGAAACTAAAGAATGGATGCCAAACGTAGTTTTTGTAAGCAGTAGGCCGTTTAAACAAAACTGGATACATATTAGGAGTAAATTTATGTTTGTTAGCACAGAAGCTAATTCTACTGAAGAAATCAATGAAATCACCATAAATAAACTGAAAGTTCGTGGTGTTAATGTGAAAGCCAAAGGAAAAGAAGAAATCAAAGCGTACAGCGAAGAAAGTGGAAACGTAAACTATTGTGTACAAAAATACAATCTAACCAAAACAAATGATTTAGAAACTGATGATTTTAAGCTAATAATAAGTGGAAGAGAATTGGTTAGAAGAGTATTAGAACAGGAATCTTAAACTAATTAAAGCTCTAATTTTATATTCTATTCTCAAATTACATTTATAATTATCATAAT
Organism: Mikrocytos mackini; assembly: GCA_030180075.1. Lineage (NCBI taxonomy): Eukaryota > Endomyxa > Ascetosporea > Mikrocytida > Mikrocytiidae > Mikrocytos > Mikrocytos mackini. Next base: position 17,978 of record JASNJN010000058.1, on the reverse strand, counting down.
GGGTGTGAATTATTATTAAATATTATAACTGAATGTAATGGATGTTATAAATTTATGATTAATTAATTAATAAAATAACATTTCCTATCTTCTTCATACGTCGCGTTCATTCACTACGATCTCAGCTGGTCACTCAGCCAGTTGTAGATCACCAAGGATCCTTTCAACCCCACATTCTGGATTTTCCCAACGAGGTGGTTGATTGTGCGGATCCGCTTGGGTTTGTTTGCCCAGGAGGTTACTTGCTGTTTGCAGGACCTCTTTAAAAAGTGTATAAGACTTTGAGTAGAGCGTTTGGAAATTACTCCGAGTTGTCCAATAATGAAGGCTCTCACCTTTACCTCGAAACCAGGGTACTGGTTCCGCAGGACAGGGATGAGATCCAGGTATTTCCCGGACTTCTCTTCTTACCGAGATTTGATCAAATCCTCGGCGGGAACTGCTACTTCTAGCAGTTCTACCCGCCTGGATGCATGGTCTATTGCTATGATATCCGGAAGGAGGGAATGTGGCTTACCCTCCATACCTTCAACCCATATCCTTTGGTCTAGCACCAGTTGGAAGGAGTCCGAGTTTTTCTCGATTCTCCTACACATATCTGATAGCTTGAGTTTGTCACCTAAGCCTCTTCTTCTGATGACTTCGTTTGCTATTTGCAGAACGACTCCATCGTGACAAGACTTTAGGAGAGCGAAGGGGATTTATTTACATGCTTCCAGAACATTCCCGATAGTTTCCCATGTGGAATGATAATAATGAGTATAGTTTTACGAGTTCCGAGTTGATAAATTACTCGGGTTTCGAGTTTGTGGTTTTAGACCGAGTCGAGTATTCGGGCGAGTTATTTTCCAAATAAAATTGTAAAATTAAGAAAATATGATAGTAAATAGAATAGTTATCACAAAACAAGCTCGAAAAATTACAAAAAGATTAAATTTTGCTAAAATATCATTCGAAATTACAATTTTGTCACTTTTAAATTTTTAACACATATTTTGTGTAACCAGTTGCAATATTTTAGTGTTAAATCTATATGTTTGTACAAAATACTTTGCATACGTAGCTAGACCTCTAATTCGAGTCGAGTTCGAGTTGCATTTTGTCTCAACTCGGAGCGAGTACTCGCCTCAAGCCGAGGGGAACTATAATAATGATACCTATGTATATAAATGCATTCCTCAATCCCAATAGAAACTAAAAAAAAGTAAAATTTACTATTTTAATTTTTAATTTGTCCGAAATGTAGCCTGGTATGTGGATATATGATTTTGTTTCACATATATATGACTTAAAATTTTGTAATCAAATATGTAATTTTATATGAAAATATATGATTCATATATAATCCAACTCCCAATCATAACGATAGACAATGTCTATCCCATGTGCAAGATAAACAAACCTTGTTACCTCGCAGCCTGATTAAAAAGAAGGCCATTAGAGAGCAAAAACGCTCGCTAGCTGAGGATATCTGGCAGAAAGCTGTGGAAGTCGTAAACAACGACAACCATGACCTTTCGAACAGAGTTATAGACAAGGCGTGTGCGGTATTGATCCTAACTTAAGGGATGCAGTTACACAGCTGCTGAACGAAAAGGAGGGAGATATATCTCTTGCCATGCTCAATGCCGTACTCTACGTTCTATATCGAGAGCCAGGGGGCAGCGGAATGAAGCAAAAAGGATAGGTGAACGAGAAAAAGTTGGTTGAATTGAAAAATGCCACAAATTTTCGGTTTTGATTGCCCCGGAAAATAGCCATGCTCAGAAATTTTTTTTTTTAAAAAACAACAAATTATTTTTCGGGCAAAAATTTTATGGAAAAACGCTTCCAAAAATTAATATTTTTTTCCATTCTCAAAAAAAAAATTTCGAACATGAAAAAAAATTTTTTGACCAAAAACACGTTTTTATCACTTTTTCAACATTTTTGAAAAAAAAAATTTTTTGGATTTTCAAGGGGGTGCATCAAGGAAATTTTCAAAAAAGTTGAAATTCAAAAACACAAAAATTTTTGAGAATTTTTTTTGGAAATTTTTTTAACACATGTATTTTCAAGAGATCTACAAAAACAAACTTTTAAAAATTTTTGAAAATATTATGATCGATTTAATATTAAAAATTAAATAATGGTGTATTATACACCTATTCCTGAGGTATCAATACAGCGAATATTTTTCGGAATTTTTTTTTCAAAATGCTTTTTCTTTGAGATCATGCTTTTACAACGTTCTAAAAAAATTTTTGAAAAAAATTTCGGGTTCCTTTAGTAAAATTTTTGAGGTGACTTTTTAACCTTTTTTTTTTAAGAGAAAGACAACATAAATATTTAATTTACTTATTGGTTTCTCCGTCTAACCTAGCTTCCTCATCAGTATTCCAACACAATTTAAGGGTCAATTTAATTTGCAAAAACTTTCTTGTTAATTTGTGCAAATAAACATGCTCGTTATTCTTGGAATGTGTTTATTAAATTAACACAACCATTTTCCAACGAAATTTATCTTGCAATTTAAACTTCAAATATGATTTTTTAACCAGTATTTAACCTATTGTTCAATAACTATTGTTATTAACAGATTACTGCCTATTTCACAAAACAAAACAAATAGTCCCTTATGTAGGGTTGTTTTATACTTCGTAAAAKTACTATATTTGCTGCTATAAGCCATCTAAAGGTACTTTTATAAAAAGCTACTACAAGGCTTTTCAGCGTTTATAAGTTCTTTAACACTTGGCCTTATGTAAACCAACCCACCCATTTTTCTTATATATTACGTAGAGACACATAGGGTGCGTTTTTGGTTTTTGACCGATTTCCAGAAGTTAACTTTTTATTTTGTTAATAATACATAACTTGGTTTGCCGTGATCTGATAGATATGAAATCAGACAAACGGACTTAAAATCATAYTTCTGTTTTATGTTTTCCTGATTTACATACCCACCTATAGCTTCCATTTCACATTCCACTATGTTGTTCTGGTCAAGCATTATGTCCACGGCTGAGTCTAACAACCCGTGGACTACCCAGTTAGTCTTGAGCTGGTCTTCTATTATTTTCTTGCGCCTCCTGATTTTGTTATAAAGGTGGTCCACAGTGACGCTTTGGAATGAGTGAATTGAAATTACAGTTTGTTTACTCCAAATAATAAAAATGAGTTTTTCTTCCTTGTCCAGATATTTACTTTGTGTATTAGAAACCCACTCGTCTTTTTTTGATTTGTTCTTCACTTGTAAAGGTTTAAGTAATCTCGACACATTGCTCACATAGCTTCTTTCCTTTTCAATAGCAATGCTTCGTGTTTTTTTGGACTTGGAGTATGACCGTTTTCTTTTGTTGACCTCAAGTTCCTCAAAATACGGGTCTTTAATAACCACAAAAACATAGTTCTCGAAGAACTCTAGCTTTTCTTTGCAGTCTCCTGTAATGATATCTTCTATAGTGAGGTCGTGGAGGTTCATTGCTGTGCCAAGTATCCTTACTAGCTTCGAGTAGGACGTCTGTATGTCCAGCCAAAGAGGTTTGTTCATGTTGGAAGGCTCTGAGTAAATAGAAAACAAATTCGCAACGAATGAGAAAGGTTTGTGGGATTCCACGTCACTGCTAAAGTCAGAGTACAGCGTCTTTACTGTGCTTCCAGCGAATAGGTTGTCGAAGTGGTCCTTTTCTTTACAAGCCTCTAGCCTACCCCAGAGAGACTCATAGATGAGCTTCCTTTTCAAGATTTTGTTAGAGTCGTATGTGTTCAGTGGACTTAGGACCTTGGAGGGGCCAATTATAACGAGGTATTCGGTGGGCGAGATGAAGGTGGATATCTTCTTTATTGTAAACTTCTCCTCTTGCTCAGGGGATATTGGACTTTGTCTTCTGAAGAATTTGTAGTTCTTTGGAATATTGCTGCAGTGCTCGGGGAAAAGTTGGTTCTTGATAACTGTGCGCAAACCAGCAAGCGTGGTTGATGTCATACACTCAACAAAGCCTATATTGTTGGTTTTCCCGTGTCTTATGTGGACAATAGCCTGTTTCGAGGAATTCTGCCTCGGCGTGTCCGGGAGTGCCATTTTTAGGAAATTTCAAAAATTTACACGATATCAGATATATTTTTCAAACAATAAGCTTGTTGGTCTCCCTTTCGATTATAGAGTAATTATTTATTTATTCTTGAAAATGATTTTACGGTCCCGGTATTTGATATTTTCGAAATTGTACATTATGGTCGGATAATTTTGTGCCAAAACGGGATAATAAAACGTGTCATATTGGATGTAGCGATTTTGCCGATTTGCGGGTTTAAAACTAGTTTCAATTTTGTACAAGTGATACAATTTAGGTTTATGATTTTAACACAACTAAAAATGTTTGGGACAATATTTAAACTTGAAAAGTCATTTGATTTTATATTTGCTTACATTTATACATTCCTATTCATATATTTTATAAAATTTTGATCGGAATAGGGTATTGTTAGCGACTAGATTTCCTCGATCTAAAGTCATTACATCCGTGTTTTCATTCATTCTAGGGATTTGGGGCCTATCGGACTATGTACTTTTTCACAAGGGTATTTTCTGCCCCTTCGTAAGTGTCATTGATGCCTTTCCACTTCTCTAACTAAAGTTAGCAATTAACCGTCTCAACCACATATCCGGCTTCGAATATCTTTGGTTGATATACCGGAACTATTCGAATTAGTCAAATGTCGATAGTTATACAGTCAAAGAACTTAATTAGTGGACAGTTGAACTTAATTAGCGGAAGAGTGAAATTAATTAGTGGAAAATTTTATAAATAATTTTTCAATTGATTAAATCGATGATACATGGATTTCTTCAATCATATTTTAAATACTCGTAAAAGACAAAAATTAAATTTTTAATTTTTTTCCAACTATTGAAATTCCTCGCTGAGGACAATTCATCGGTTGTTAGTCTCCGAGAGGATGCTGCACATTGTATAATCCACAGAGCAGGTCCGACTGGAGTTGACGAGCCGAGAAATAGAGGCCCAAGGCAAAAGAAGGACCAGGCCTTCAAAACGGTCTCTTGGGTGAAATTCCCAGCAACCTTTGGTTGTACCACACCCACGGTGATGAAAATGCTCATCATGGGATCCAATGTGGACTGTACCCCAAACGCTCAAACGCGGTTCGAGAGAACAACAGAAGGCGGAGAGTTGGATTCAAATCAAAGTTTGTGTCGAGTCCTAAAGCTCTTGCAACTCAAATGAGTTACGAACTTCCCTTTCTGACCAAACTTTCTCTGAAAGTTGAACACCTAGTGTTCTAGCATTATGCTGTCAACCATACAGCCCACATTAGGGTGTGTTATGGTGGTTACTTCATAGCTACTGGCTAGAAGATAGAACGAAAACTCAAGGTTTTCGTTCAAGCCAACTTCTTTCTGATAAGAGATATGGGCAATAAAACCCAAACAATAAGAGCCGAAGGGCGGTAAGACCAATAAGAAAGAAAGAACAAGAGCTTGGCAATAAGTCCTTCTGAAGAGGCCGTAAGTCCCTTCTGCTAGACGCTGGAATATACCCCAGGGGAACTCGCGCCTGGTGAAGTATGTCATACAACACCCAAGGCGTCGCTGAGACAAATATAGCCAGATGTTCAGCCAAAGAAAAGAAAGGAGTTTGGATAAGAAGTCACGGAGACAAGGTGCATATAAAGACATACCGAAGAAATCAAGAAAAAAGTGAACTTTTTTTAAAGCATTATTTTGTTATATTTTACATATGTACTAACCTATTTAAGGTTTACACGCTATTTTATACCCATTATGTATCTTATGGCTTTGTTATAAAAGTTTTAGGGTGATTTGACTATTTTTATAGGTATATGTTACAGTGGGCTATAACAAGTTAGAATAAACTTATGATGTCATAAATATGACATATGATATTAATTAGAAATGTAAAGTGACTGTTAAACAAACTTATTTGTAAAAATCTTTTTTCAAATTTTAAATTTCTACATGAAATGCAATCACTGCAGTTTTCATGCAGACAATAAGTTGTCAATGGCAATTTACCGTACTCGAGTTCATAACAACATAACAACTTTCTTGTGCAAACTATGCTCAAAATCGTACAAATCTAGACCATCGTATTCGAACCATAAGAAAAACAACAGGCATATCATCTTCAAAGCTTTTCTGACTAATTTAATTTGGGTTGAAGCATGTTTCTATTTCCGAGGTTATTAAGCATTTATGTACAGTGTAACATGGGTTTAAATGAGAGTTGAATATCCATAATGGCTTTGTTTGGATGCATTTGTATTCTTTTAGCACCCATAAATTATACAACCCAGTATTGCTCCTGAATGGTTTTGTTTTCATTGATACATGGTATGGTCAGGATCTAAATAAACACGAAATATTTTGTAGGAAGTAACAATTTTTTCTGGGGCCATATTTTTTCAAAATTTTAACCAAATTATTCTTATTTTATACCTTTATATATTACCCTACTTCATATTTTGATAATCGGGCTCTAATTTAATTTTGTTTCCAATTTCATTTTTTCAAATTTTAAATTTTATAGAAATGACCTCAATACAAGAACAAACACCCATGGGAACAAATTCTATAAGTACAGAACTATACAATGATCTCCATCATTCAACTTAATAAGATTATATTTATTATAGTTCATATCCAGTTTGAACGATTTTACTAAATAACAATTCAAAACCAATAAACAAACAAAGGGATATTGGATCTCTTTAGCATGATCGTTAATATTTAATTATTGAAGTTCCAAAGTTCACAACACTATTATTAAGCAAATACTTGTCGCCAAATTCAAATGTCCTTTAATCTTAATCTTTCATTCCGTAAAATAACGAAAAAACATTAATTACTACAAGTACCTAATCAAGAAAATATACAGGACATAATCATGTTATTTCCTTTTATCTACTCAAAGTGAGATAGTTGATTGATAGTTAAAAGTCGCCTGGTAAGAGTTGTCTATCATTTTAGAGTGTTGTATAAAACTTAGTTCAATCAAAGGTCTGTTTAATTGTAGGCCATCACTTAGATATATAGACGTTAGTTGTATTGACCCCGTATGTATCTCTACAAGGTATCTATAGTATCGCCAGGTTTTCATAAGTAGTTTCCCCAATTCTGAAATTCTGTATTGTTTAAAACGTTGGTGTTCTTTACGAATGATGAGTTGTTAAGGTCGATGATTTTGTTGTTGTATATGACCTGTATGGCCAGTTCACTGAAGTTTTTAATTTCAAAAGTTACTTTTCAAAAATAGAAATTCTGTTTAATGGGCAAAGAACAACATAAACGGCTGTAGTCTTTACTTACACTGAAATTAAAGGACTTAGGAGTTTATACTTTGATTTAAAAGACGTTCAAATAAAGAAAGATAACTTTTACCCAGTTTCAAAGAGAAGCATTAATAATACAAGCCCTGCGATTAAATTTCTCAAATTGGCGCCATTCTTCTTGATAGTTCGCTACAAAATGATTAAAAATTAATCTTCATTCAACGTTTCTTTATGAGACATAATGTCTTATCTGCAATAAAGCGCCTCCACCATAAAACAAGCTGTAATATACCTTAAGATCAGTTACTTAGGAATTCTATTAATATTTCTAGCCACCATATAAATGTCTATTTCCAACTTTTCAATTTCCTAGACACAATGATAAGTATAAGAATCAGCAAATAAAAGTTAGCACCTTTTCTGTAAAATAGTGAATACATTCTTCACATACAAAGTCATATTTTAAATTTTGATTTATTTTAGCTATGTGATTTATTCTTCTAATATAGACATATTTAAAGTAAAGATCCCTCGAAAACTATACAGAAACTGTATTAATGGGAAAGAATTCACTAACTATATGAAGATAAAGGTTTCAATAGATAATACAACCTCAAAATGGGTTGAACGACAGATATACTATTTTGCATTGGAAATTGTACTGCTTTGTCTATTCTATTTTCGTGACCATACACGACCTTTTAGAACGAATTACAATACACTAATACTAGAACAGCTTTACTTTTGCTAATTTGGGAATACGCTGTTGTTAAATTTCGACTACAATAAAAGATAAAGTGATAAAAGATACTTATTGGTTGAATCAGTCATTAAAAGAAACAGACAATAATATGCACTTAAATACAGCACAATTTAAAGACAAGGGAGTCTACAAAATACAAAACCTTTTATTTGGACACAAAAAGCAAAGACATAGTACGATGTTTTATCATCATTAAAAGGTCCCATAGTATTCACACGCTTAGGTTCTTTTTGTTTCCTTATTCCTACAATCTGATATAGACTATAAGCAAAAGATAAATATATCCGATATTCAGGAGTTCCTATGAATTCTATATATGGCAACTTCGGATCCTTCACTATATTGTACACAAGCCTCAAAATAAACGTTGTTTAATGCGGAAGCGTAATAAAACTGTTAAAAGAAAGTGCACAAGACGGATAAAATTCAACAATGTATTGAAGATAAAATGAGTATTTTGCAATTCAATCAAATTGATACTCAAAAGGTTAAGGTCTCTAAAATATGCCCCAGCCAAAGAAAAATACAATCCAATGAGATTCAATGAACGTGATAACATAGCTAGTATAGATGCAAAGTCGGTTGTAAAATACATTTAAATAATGGTTTAAGGCAAATAACTATCAGGGTGTTATATCTAGAGAAGAATCGCAACTTCGATGGAACACTTGGAAGAAACGTAAAGATATTATATGTGTCTCAGGAGATGCCACTATTTAAGAGTATATTTATGGGAAATATTGAATGTAGATATAATGAACAAAAATAGTTTATAAATACTTAAAACAAACTAATGGAGATATTAGCGATTATGGTAAAAGACTTTTGAACGATGAAAGTAATGACTTCAATATCTAAGAGCATTGTAGAAAATAGTGATGTAATACTGGTAAATAAACCTTTGGGTTATCTAGTTAGTGAAATAAAAAGATGTTGTTGGTTATTTGTTTAATTCAGAACAAATTATGAATATTTACACATGCTATAAATAATCAATAAATATGATCTTTGTTAACTATAATAAATAAACGCGATTATATATATGTTTATTTATATTGAAACTAAGGTTAGTTGTGTCATTGATGTTACAATTTACAATCTATAATCAATTATTATTAAAAACTGTTTATAAATTTTGTTGAACTAATAGATACATCAAATTGTATATAAATATATCCATCATCGAATTATAATTAACTATAAATTAAATAACGGCTAAAATCATGTTTAAATGTTGTTAATCGTATAAATTCCTTATTTCTTCGCATCGGTATTCGTTTTCCTATTCGTTTTCCTATTCTTTTTACTAGATCTTTGCCGTTCCTGTTTTCTATTCATATGTATGTCAATCTTATTATCAATCCCAATTGATAAATTATTACTATCGCAAATATCCTTCATAAAGTTGGATAATCCTTCTATTTTGTTAACAAACCAAATTGAACTGGTTGTATTGAGTTTCGACAAAACAGTATCAAAGTTTCTAGCTATATGATCGATCTGCTTTTCAACGGGTGTGTTTTTATTTTGAAACTCAGATTCGCATGAATTGTGATCTTTATGTGAGTCTACATGTGTTAGGTGTTCTTGGTTGTTTGTTTCTTCGTAATTTAAATCTCCTAAATAATTTTTGTTTTTGTTTGGGCATACTTCACGCATACTGTTTTCAGTTACATCACTAGATAGCGTGGAACTAGTATAACTACCAGATGTTAGTTTGTTATGAATTCCCAAATGATTTGCAAGCTGATTGTCGGCATAAGATTTCCTTTCCTCTGTATAATCGAGTTTGTGATTGGCTTTAACTGCGTTTAAACCATTTGTAATAAATAATTCGGGTTTATTAGACTTGCCAACAATAAGAAAGTTGTTGTTGTTTCCTCGATGTCCATCGTTTATATCGCAGTTTACAGGATTGCATTTATTGTTGAATTTAATATGGGCAGCATGTATGTGTTTACAAAGTTCTTTCTTTATTAGATATGAAACACAGCTGCATTTGTAGCAGTCTTTGCATATTTTGCATCTGTTGCAAAGCATGTTATAAACACAAGAAACTCCTGGGCAATCCCCCTTCGTTATAATGTATTTTTTATAATACATTCTTTCTCCCCGGACCTTAAATTTGGATTGATTCAGTTTTAATCCCAGGTTGTGTTTTTTGAAAGCCACTTTTTTCCTGTAGCCCATAAACTCTTTGTTGGTGAATCTTGTCGAGAGATGGCTATATAGTCTGTTTTTACAATCATATCTCATAAGTTGAGTTAATACGTCGTCAATTCGGTGGTTGGCCTTTCCGTTTAGATGCTCATTTTTTAATATATTATGGAAACTTTCCAAAAACATATTTGTATTTAATTCACTATAAAGCCTGTTTGGTAGTGACCATCTCTCAAGGTGGTTATGATAATGCCTTGTAAAATATTCGGAAAATGCCTCATGGTTTATTTGTATGAATCGTCGAAATGAATTGTACTTTTAGTATATAATTTTGTATCTGTGGTTTTCATAAATTTTCTGAATTTAATTTTTATAATGTCGGCCAGATCTTTGTCTCTTACCTTTTGATAAATATTCTTTATCACTGCTGTTTTTACGTGATAAAGACAATATAACCAATTAATCTTTGGGTTTATTGTCTTGTTCCAAGCATTATAATAGACGTGTGACATATCACTCATCATTGTTTGTGGCGTTATTGGCAACAAATCGCGTATATGGAAATTATATAGGACGTATTCAACAACCTTTTCCGAATCGCTGTCAGTAATTATTGTAAGTACTGGTAAGAAACGCTGACTTCGCGTGAGGACAGCAAAAGTGATTAAAGGGTAGTTGTATATATTGGTGGCATGCGTCGAATCCACCATTATATACTGAGATTCTTCTTGCATGAAAGATATATTTTGGTTTTTGGTTTGATATGCCAATATAAAATTGTCCTTTATTTTGGGATATCCTACAATAGGCATGCCTTTACGCTTATATATGTAATGTTTAATAGTTGAGTTGTCTTTATAGTGTTGAAGATAGGCTTCTGTGTTGTCTTCGTCTTTATTGTGATACCGTGTTAATTTTGTATTTAAAATTCGTAAATATCTGAGATAATTTCTTGTGATAATGTTACTTCTTGTTATGTTACTAATATCAAAATTTTCTATTAAATCATTATGTAATTCGTTTATTTGTCTTCCTTTCATGATTTCTTGTCGTAATTTGCTTTTTGTTTTTTTACTTATCCGAATTCTCTCCAATTGAGGAGAATGCTCGTGCTTTATTTGATAAATTAAAACAGTTTTTGTTTTTTTATAAATTAGTTGAATGAAGCAACTACATTGTATTCCTTTATTATTCATATTGCAATTGAAATAAAGAGTCTCACCAGCCTTAGCTGATTTCTTTCCAGTTGTTTGCATAAAACTATACTCACCATCGTTTACTATTTCTTGGAATTTTTCCAAAATGGTTTCGCGACATGTTGAAGATAAAACTGTGTAATTATGTAGTTTGGGATGTTTCTTAATGATATGATTAACAGTAACGAGGTGTAGTTTAGATTTGTATGTGCAAAAATTACACATGAAGTCTGTTCTTTTCCGCGGATGCTTTATACTTTTGTGGTTCTTAAGAGACTGTTTTGAAGTATAAGATTTGCTACATTCATTGCAATTATACTCCACATCTGTACTTATAGAATTTGTTCCCATGGGTGTTTGTTCTTGTATTGAGGTCATTTCTATAAAATTTAAAATTTGAAAAAATGAAATTGGAAACAAAATTAAATTAGAGCCCGATTATCAAAATATGAAGTAGGGTAATATATAAAGGTATAAAATAAGAATAATTTGGTTAAAATTTTGAAAAAATATGGCCCCAGAAAAAATTGTTACTTCCTACAAAATATGTCATGTCTACGAATATAGGAGTCATCTGCAAAAAGGTATTCAAGAACTGAAATGAAGTATAACTTTGTAGGAAGTAAAGTTCTATACTACACATTTAATGTAGAAAAGATAATTGTAAACTACAGCTTTAAAAGTAGCATCTATCTTAGCTGAGTAAAGTGGTGTAAATTGATAAAGTAGCCTGTATTGGAAAGTCGAAGTTATGACTATAATATAGTAGAATGCACAAAGATCGATGTAAGTATGGAAACTAAATTTATCAGCAGATCTTATTTGCCAATTGATAGAACGTCGGAAGTGTCTTAATATTTCATAATGTGTAGATCACACCATTAATTAAATAAATGCAATATCTTTGTAGAACAACATGGTTTGTAGTGTATTGAAGTATAATGAGTGTTGTGTAAGAGCTAAAAAATAAGTGGTGAATGGAAAACAATACCAAAGTTTAATGGTAAATAAACCACATGGAAAGTTGTAAATATTCGTATAATAAAAGCGGTCAGAAATCAGAATTCGGATGAACGGTCTTATAGGAGTCTTGTATATGAAAGAAGTACTTTGGTATAAGCGAATATCCTTGATAAAAGGACCCCAAAGTTCGATAAGAAAGCTTAATAGAAGTGAAACGGCTGTATATTGTAGAGGAAGTTAGATACTGTACTAGGCAGAGTGCCAATGAGAAATTACCAGATAGAATAGCAATTGCGTTTTAAGGACGGAGAACTTAACGGAGAAGCAATAACTATAGTGAAGTGATCAGCCCGATGTTGTAGACCTAGTCTGATAGAAGAGTAATAACTAAATAATAAATTACCTGTGTTCTAATTATCACACTGTAAGAAAAGAATCTGTGTATTAAAGATGTACTTAATGGAGAAAGTATCTAATTTATGAGTAGAATAATTATATAAAATTAATAGTTGTGGAATGAAGAGGGTTCTTTTAGAAAATCGAAATATAAACAGGTGTCTTTTAATCCAAGTGATGTAACTAAATAGAATAGGAGTATCATGATAAGTAAGAATGTGCGCTAAGAAGAGAATAAATGGTTAAAATAGAAGTAGTTTACAGATGAAAAGTATACGAGTCGGGGCGATGCAAACATGTATATCAGAATGGATATCGTGGAAAAGTAACCTGTATAAGAGAATGTCTATGTAAATAAGAATAGATTGTATAGAAGACCAGTAGACTGTTAACAAAGAAGTTATCTGAATAAAGGTAAAACATCTGAAACCGGAAAACGGAATGATAGAGAGGAGTAGCTCAATACAAGAGATGAAGTTGGACTGTTAAGAGGCAGCTTGGAAAATGAGTAGTAGCTTAATTGAGGCGTAAAAGCTTAATTGAGGTGTAGGGGCTTAATTGAGACTTAGTAGCTTAATAAAGAAGAAGCTTAACATAGTAGTATCTTAACAGAGTAGTATCTTAACAGAGTAGTATCTTTACAGAGTAGTATCTTTACACAGTAGTATCTTTACATAGTAATAGCTTTACACAATAATAGCTTTATAAGTAGCTAGATAGAAACTAGGTCGCAGTTGTAGTAATCGAAAAGTAAATGATCCTGTAGCATCGTGGAATCACTTGAACATCTTACATATATCGTGAACGTCTAAGATGCCAAAGTTAGAAGAATTGCAGGTTACCATAAAATTTAAAATTTCAAAAAACTCATGTGTATATTATTAGATATATAACCTTATGTTTCTAAAGGAACTAAATATTATTAGTCATATGTTCGTACTAGCATACATTCTTTTTTAATGTATTTAGCTTCCATATAAAATTAATGTGTTCGTGCCAAAATAAGACACGCTTTTTCAATATTAATTTTTTTTAAAGAGCACTTTTTTATTGGTAGTGACTATAGTTCGTGTTCAAAAACAGGTACGTTTTGTGTAAAATGATATCAAACTCGCGTGTTATGAATTTTAAATGATAAAAATGCCGTATAAAAAAGTAAAAAAATTCGACAAAATAGATTACTCTATTAAAAATTTATGACAGAAAATATCACACCTTCCCCCACACAACACCAAGGCACTACAACGACTACTAACGGCAATGATGGTATATCTAAAATAGAAAACATACCTAGTACTGCGGATACAAGTATCCTCGATCTTTTGGAAGACAGAGCACTAGTAGACAAAACAGACCTTTATGCTCGATTAATGGCTATTGGTGGTTCTTATTTCTTTATTCGGCCACGAAGATTTGGGAAAACACTGTTAATAAACGCACTTAAAACTATCGCAGAAGGTCCGCAATACAAGTCATACTTTTCTAACACACGGATTTGTAAAGAATACCTGAAGGATGAAGATGAAAATCTGTTAAACAATAAAGGTCACCAAACAACCATCCCCAAAAATACAATTGGCCCAAATATCCTGTTATGCATTTTGATTTTCATGTTATCATCGAGCAAACTTTTGAAGGAACACTTTCGAATTTTTTAGCAAAGCTCCTTGAAATAACAACGAACTATGATTTAGAATCAAAAGATATACTAGTTAAAAGGGCTATTAAGAACATACACAACCAAACGTATGCACACTTAACACTTTCCCCAATAAAGCAAGAAGAGAATCTTCTAAACAAAATAGTAGACTATAGAAAATTGTTACATTTAATAATTAACACGATGGCTAACTTTGGAAATGGCTATCAAAGAAAAATAATAGTACTAATAGACGAATTCGATTCTATTTATCAATTTGATTTTGTTATAAAGTATCAACAAGCCGAACAAGATAGAAAGGCTGAAAAATACGTTTCTCCATTCACCAAGTTTATAAATGGCTTCTATAGAACCTTCAAAAGCAACACTACTCTTATTCACCTGAAGTTTATAACAGGAGTTACAATGCTGCACATTGATAAGTTATACTCTCCGCTACTCGACACTGAAAATATCTCAACGAACTCTTCATATGCATCATTGGTTGGATATACTAAAGACGATATCAGAACATTATTTAGCGATAGTCTGTTCGTAGATCTTTATGAGGGAGCTTGTGAAAAGAAGCCCCAAATAGAAAATGTGACACCTGGGAATACTAACGATGGCAATGCAAATACTTCTATTACAAGTCAACCCTCGCATTCGGACGAACATATGATAGCGATTAAAAAGGTTGTAATGCAACAATTAGCCTACTGGTATGGTGGGTATAAGTTTGCAGATACAGATACAAAGATGTTCAATCCAATGTCCGTGAACCAAGCATTCAAAAATGGCGTATTTAAATTGTATTGGTTTTATAATACATCTAATAATTTCAAATGGGAAATATTAGAAGAAAACATAGAATTTTTCGAAAATTTTGAACGCATGGGAAAAGTAGGGGCAATCAAAGAAACACTTCTAAATTCTACTAAACGTGATTGTAAAGGGGGACATAGCATATGCATTTTTTTAATATATCAAACAGGACTACTCACTATAAAAAGTTGTGAGACAACACCAACACGTGATAAGATTTATACTTTATGTCTTCCCAATCACGAAATCGAAGTTGTCTATAAAGATGCCGTCGAAATGTTAATGAAAGAAAAGCTTGAGAAATGTTATCCTAATCTAACGAAAACAGGCCACGAACATTTTACGACGAATAGTTAGGAAAATTTGGTTGTCGTTGTATACAAGTTATTGGACAGAGAGCTTTATGGATCCACTGACTCACTAAACAAGGAAGTAGTGTTTGAACGTTTGTTTCACATGCTTATGTATAACAGTGGAATAACAATAGATCACAAGGTTGAGGTAATCCGAGATAATATTGTAGATGGCGTTTATCGGACACATGACAAACTATACATTTTGAATACAGAATTGACACATCTTCACTTGACCCACGAACTAAATTCAAGGGACTAAATCAAGCATTCTATAGATATGATCCGTATTTAGAAGAAAAAATTATAATTGGGATAAACTTCCTATAAAAATTGCCATCCGAAAAAGTTAAGAAAAAACCGTCAGATATAAATGCTGATAAATATTTGACTCAGGCAGATTACAGGAATGTTTGCAATATCGAGTAATTTGTCGTGATGGGAAAGAAAATTGTATAAAGGAAATTTAACCTAATAATACTGATAATCCATATGTGAAAGAAATCGAAGTTAGCAATAATGACTGGGATACAAATGCAAGGATACACGTTGAAGACTATCAGGCCAAACAGGAAGAGAAAACACTGAAAAAACAGAACAAACATAAAAAACAACAAATATCTGATGCCTTAAGAAACAGCAAAGGTATTGATAAAAAATCTAAAACTTAAGACATTACATACGTCAAAAGAAATTAGCGGAAGCAATAATTCATAAAAAGAAAAAGCAGCCCCGAATTCGAAATATTAAACTGACTAAGAAATAACTGGGCTATTAATAAATAAATATATAACCACCTATTCTTCCATTTATATTTGCAAAAAAGGTTTTCTTACCAATTAATGTTACTTTAATGTCTGATTATTTCTATATTATTTATTTATCTTCATTTTATCATTCCTTCCAAACAACTATTTGTTACTTTTACCAATTCATTGAAACATTCTTTGTTTATAACGTTTTCTATCTCTTTATCATTAGTATATCTTTTATTCATGTCCACAAGAACATTCACACACTTTTCATCTATCATTGTTTTTATTACTTTATCTACATTTTCCAAATTTGCTTTCAAAAAGACCGAAACCAGTTCCCAAATTCCAATTACATTTAACTCGTCGTCTATTGTAAAAATAGTCAAATAAAGTAATCCTATAACATTTCTCGCAAGTTTTAAGAATTTGTCGTAATCTTTAACCCAATGAATCCGAACATGTTTTCCATTAAGAATTTCAATTTCCTTTTTGTCTGCATACGCTTCTTTACTCAGTTTCTCCATTTCTTTTAAATAATTTTCTGTTAAATCCTTCAAAAGTTTATTACTTTCCTATCTTTCTACTAAAAATAAAAACACTAATTCTTTACTTCTTCTTAACTCAAGATAATCCAGCAAATATAAATTAAAGCTAAACAAATAGTTAGCTACTATAAGTTGTATGTCTGATTTATTACCTTGGGGAATACTTGGAAGTTTAGCATTTGTTATTTCCATGGATTCATAAAACTTTTTAAACTGTTTTATATACTCAAATAAATCTAAAACCAAATTGGTTTCTTTTTGCGTCTTTGTTTGAGTGTTAATTGATTTGTTTCTTTCTTTTTCTCTTTTGACGCTTTCATAGAAAGAATTGTATAATATTTTATAGTTGTTGAATAAACCCTTATCAATCGGACGAATTAGTATTTTTGGGGTTTGCATGTCTAAAGGATCTTTGTCTGGAAAATCAATAAGAGTATTGTTTTCTACGAAACTACTAATGGACACCATTAAATCTTCCAAAGAGTCGACGTCGCTTTGTTGGAAGCCCAATCTTACCCTTGGGACGTTTTTTAAGGTTGGGATATTTGCTTCTGCTTCAGTAGAAGGCTTGGGTTCTTGAGGGGGTGTTTGTTCTTTTTCTTTATTGCCCTGCCTTGCAAACAAAATAGTTAGTACTGTTATTGTGATTAGGAAAAGGACTATATTGATTGAGGTCACAAATAGAGTTTGCTATTAACCGTTTCGATCGCATATCCGGTATCGAATATTTTGCGTCGGATACCGGAACTATTCGAATTTCTCAGATATAAATAATTACATTTTGCTTATCTGCCAAATACGACATAAATATTACGGTTACAAATGTATTTGCCTCAAAAAGTGTGAAATTGCCTCAAAATCTTGTATTTGCCTCATTTTACAAGTTCTGCCTCAAAATCTTGTGTGTGCCTCATTTGTGCTGTGGCCTCAAAATAAAAAAATTTTTAATGGCATACAGGGGTTAAAATTATGAAAAGAATACTTGTTGGAATGCAGTAGGGTTTAAATCGGCATGTTTTTAAATGTTGACATGTTCTATATGTCTGGTTAATCGATAAAACCTCATTATTTTTGGGTGAAGAACCGATTT
>JASNJN010000057.1:0-12699 GCA_030180075.1 Mikrocytos mackini | reverse complement strand
TCGCTAAAAATTCTCAACAAATCGTGAAACATGAAAATAATGAAAATATAATAATATAAACTTCAGATTTACATTCCAGCAATTAAGCAAACGTGGGAAAGATTCCCAATGGAGTATTTGAGGCCTTAGGTCTAAGAAATTTTGRCATCCAYTMATATTTTGGTGTAAATTTTAACATAATTTTTGAAATTACATGATAAATTACTACCAAAAAWTTTATATTTTCTACCCGAACCCGCCCGACCCGATTCGGGTCGGGCGGGTTCGGGTAGGGAAAACACCCAAAATTCTCATGTCTGGTATATATAGAAGTGTTCTATTGTTATATTATTCTCGTTGTATGTTGGGAATGATATCGGTATTTTTGTTTTAAAAATTTTAAATCTTACAAAAGGTTGAAAAGACTACGACTACCACAAGCTTCCCTACAAATCAAAACCCATTCCATCTAGTGGTCACATTGCCAAAAACATAGTCTTGACATATTTGTGAAGCTGAGAGTTTCAAACTGCCCCGTAAAGCAAACCATTCTACTACACCATGGGCACATGCAAACAAATAACCTGGTCTGCTTTCAACAACGTTTATGGAGACTATAAAGACACTTATGGAAGCACCAATTAGTACGGAGATAAAGATGGCAAGTTATGAGAGGAAAACAACTTTGTAAATTGTTTTAAGAGAAATAAAAGAATATCTAAACCATAACACATTAATGCCTTAAGCAAAAATACAAGAATGGAAACAGAAGGAAATGGTTATACTACGCGGATTTTTAGTTATGGTGTGAAATAAGAGTAATGTTAATAAATTAAGTGGGATAACACGAACGTCCAATTAATAATCTGAATGGAGAATATAAATGATAATTAATTTTGATTTTAATTGTTCATAATTTTGTTTTGCCAAATAACTTTACTTAACTAGTTTTTTTTGATTAAAATATAAATTTTTATTTCTCAACTGAATGAATCGAAATTATATTAACTATTCAGATCAATATATAATGAGGTATAAATAACTAGAAATCAATAGGGATTCGAAAGAACAATCAAAATTAATTATCATTTATATTCTCCATTCAGATTATTAATTGGACGTTCGTGTTATCCCACTTAATTTATTAACATTACTCTTATTTCACACCATAACTAAAAATCCGCGTAGTATAACCATTTCCTTCTGTTTCCATTCTTGTATTTTTGCTTAAGGCATTAATGTGTTATGGTTTAGATATTCTTTTATTTCTCTTAAAACAATTTACAAAGTTGTTTTCCTCTCATAACTTGCCATCTTTATCTCCGTACTAATTGGTGCTTCCATAAGTGTCTTTATAGTCGCCATAAACGTTGTTGAAAGCAGACCAGGTTATTTGTTTGCATGTGCCCATGGTGTAGTAGAATGGTTTGCTTTACGGGGCAGTTTGAAACTCTCAGCTTCACAAATATGTCAAGACTATGTTTTTGGCAATGTGACCACTAGATGGAATGGGTTTTGATTTGTAGGGAAGCTTGTGGTAGTCGTAGTCTTTTCAACCTTTTGTAAGATTTAAAATTTTTAAAACAAAAATACCGATATCATTCCCAACATACAACGAGAATAATATAATAATAGAACACTTCTATATATACCCAATTAGCTCGATTTGCTTGTTTTTAGATAATTTTAAACAACCCTGTTCAAATGCCAATTTTAAAACACAAAATACATAAAATCTCGAGTTAGAGAAATATTTCGCGATCAAAAATCCAAGAGTATGCGTTTAAACACATAATAAACAACATATATTTTATTTAGCCAAATCCAGAGGGGTGAAATTTTGGTACAAAGAGACACAACGTATAAAATTTGCTAGGATTATTTTTGATAAAGTCAGTTTTAAGCAGAGATGAGAATTTTGCCTAGATTCACTACCCGACCCGAACCGACCCGACATCGGGTCGGTCGGGTCGGGTTCAAATAAAGAAAAATATTTCTACAGAATACACATAATTTAAATATTGTCATGTATTCAAAATTACAGAAATACATAAGGGTCGAATTATTATCCGTTTTCATATTATCATTGTACGACAAGTTTGTTAAATATATCAAATGTACAAAATTATTAATTTAAAATATCATTCTTGTACAGTGAACACTCGATACAACAAAGTTTTGTAAAATCCAAAATTTTTGTTTGTTATATGCGAAAATTTGTTATACGAGGAGAAGTTCTCGGTAGAATTTTTCTATACATACCTGGGCACGAATCTGGATGATACTTTAAACGTGTTTTTCATCTGTATTAACATTTATTAAAACATAATTAATTTTTGAAAAATGACAAAAGCTTTTTAACCCATTCGATATGGTATTTCTTTATAAATTTTGAATTTTGTCTTGCCAAAAAATACTTTTTCAAAAATAATTGGTGTGTGAACTTTAAAATTTCTTTAAAATGCCATATTATATCTTAGAAACCACACTAAATAAAACAAATAATTTATGATAAAAAATTTCAGAAAATTTCACATATTTGGAACAAATTCTGTGTTGTTTGTTAGATTAAAATTCCATTAGTAAATTTTTAAAAGAATACATTTTCATAAACTTTCATAACGTTAAATTTAACCATTCTAATACAAAAAAACAATTTTTACAACAAATTTCGAAAAATATTATGATTAACGGAATTTTTTTTACGAATAATTTGGTAGAGGAATAGTGAAAATTTTCTAATTTTTGTTTGTAATACGTGAGTTTGTTATAGTTTTTGTTTGTTATAGAGAGGTTTGACTGTAGTTCCGTATTAGCATTTTAGTTTTTCTCAAGTTACATGTGTTGGAAGATGAATTTTAAAAATCATCAACCAATTCGTTCTGTGGTAAATGAAAAATTTTATAAAGAATTGATTGGATATGTTGATCATTTTTATAATAATTTCCTATGAATTAGAACGTACAACCAGGAGTTTGTGAGAGTAGAAGTCAGAAAGAAATATAAAAGAGATTTAGATCATTAAAAATTAAAGTTTAAGAACTACGAATAAATTTTTATGAAGTAAATAGGAAATATAACATAAAACCAAATCTTTATTCCGCGATCCCCGAAATTAACAACATAATTTCTCTTAATTTTATCGTTTATATCTTTATAAAATAGTGACAAACCGCAATCATTTACTTTAACACCGACCATAAAATAAGTGTCCCCTTTGCGAACAGATGAATTTACAATTTATAATAGCTTCATGACCTTTTAAAAGTTATATATTGTATGAAGTTTTGCAAACTTTTCCCAGTTATTTATTTTCTGATATACTTTTAAACTTGACGATTGTGTGCTTTATCATCTAGGATATAAATTGATGATAATTCCCACATAATATTTATTTTACAAATACTTTGGAAAATTTGTTGTAAGATTAACTCATTTTCGACAAACTGTTCTTTTAGTGACTTTTCCATTGAAAAGCCATTGTGAATAAGCCGTGTGAAAAGGGGACAGATAGATTCAACAGGAGTAACACGGTACCATTCTTCACAGCCACAAAAAATGACGACAGTCACAATTTTTTTTTCAAAATCACAAAAATCTGATTAATCACCAAAAATTATTTTTAAATTATAAATAAATACGCGAGAGATATTATATATAAAAAATATGTATTATAGACAGGATAGTTTATGATAAAACACAAATTTATTGAAATTCGTAAATAATGTTAATGTTTATCGATGGAACGATAATAACAATATCTTGGTAAAGAATAATGTATTCTAAATACTAAAATAAACTTTCTAGCTACTTATATTTTTTTCAAAAAATAAATAAAAATTTCAAATTTTTGATTGTAAAACGTTTTTGTGGCTGTGGGCACTCGTGCCGAGCAACACCTAAATGTAAGTATACAGGTTACATAGTAAGAGTGTTACAGTTTGTTATGGGCCAGCTTGGAATCATCACCAAGAGG
The DNA here is from genome assembly GCA_030180075.1 of Mikrocytos mackini. Classification (NCBI taxonomy): domain Eukaryota; phylum Endomyxa; class Ascetosporea; order Mikrocytida; family Mikrocytiidae; genus Mikrocytos; species Mikrocytos mackini. The sequence continues at coordinate 8,744 of JASNJN010000057.1, read as the reverse complement.
TCCATTAACAATCTCAACACGTTTATGGCGATCATCCGAATTGAACCCCTCGCATGATGGATTGCCCAAGCAACAGCATCTGAATAGAGAATGCCCTTGCAATGATATTGAATATAACTCTAAAAGAATCACTCAGGATCTACTCCTGGCCCATACGAGGTCTCCAGCGGGTGGGAAGTCATGCGATTATAAGTTTCCCGATGTAAAGAACCTCAGAACAGAACTGCCTGAAGTCTTCCTACGGAACCTTCTGCAGAGCTTATTGAAGAGGAATTCTCACCAAACCCAATCCTAACTAATTAATAGAGTTCGGGGTAGTCGTAAGATGTGTTGAATAGGTGGCCAAGCGCAAGAAATTAAAATTAAATAAATAAGTTGTTATACACTCAATTGACGAAAACATTAGATGTTTGTAATTTTAAGAATTTTTTAATAAACCAACCATTTAAAATGAATTTCGCAATTACTGATTTACACAAATGAGAAATATTTTATACATATTTGAAAACAAATTAAGAATGTTAAATTTTTAGACGTTTAGCTACTTTTAATGATAAAATGTCGGGGAAAATATTTTAATAAATAAATTAAATTTTTTGAGTCAGTTTAAAATATTTATAAATAATTAAATGTTCAAATTACAAAAAAAATTTATACAACATTTTTATATTTAAATATAGGACTAATTTAACCAATATTATTTATTTTCTTACATATTGTATATGTCAATACAAACCACAAAATTGTATTTGAAATTAACTTGTTAATTATTAATATATAAACAGAAACACACATATAATTCCCAATCCTAATCTCTGTTTTTATATCTTTTTTAAAGTCATATCAGAACTCCTGTCATTTATTTATAAAGAACTCATGTTGAACTTTATAAACAGGAACATATTATCTTAATACTCTATATAGATTTTAATGAACCTATCTTAGATTTGACCTGGTTTTGCAGTCGATAAGGTTTTATAATATCTCTACTTCCGAAAGTTGAAATTTATAGTTAGTTTTTCATTAGTTTGGTTTTGTATATCGATTACAAGTTTATTGAGAATAAACTCATGAATAGGGCTGAGTTATCTTTGTATTCTTAGCCTAAAGAAATGCTCGTTTAGGAAGACGGATATTATGAAGAATATAGGTTTCTTCATACTGAGCCCATAATAAGATTAGCCTCCGTTCCGAGAGTATTATGTTAAGAACTATATCTTCAAATATGATCTCGCTTTGTTCAGGAACGCGCTCTTCGATTTTCAGAATGTAAACTCTTTTCAATATTATTTCTTTTTGTTTCCGATTATATTTTCAATTTGTAAAAAACTGAAGCAGTAACAACGTTTTCCCAGATTTTCTTTTAAATTACATGGGCAAATACACATCAATTAAAGCTTTCTCTTATCTATCTAGTTTATGTTGTAAAATTTTTGTTTGTATACCTTTTCTCATAGAAATCGTTCATCGTTCATATTTATAGTAATCCACCACTGTTTTCTTAAAGATATCAAATTAAATGATTTTTGTAAAGTAATGTTGTTGATGATAACTGTGTTTTCCTCTGATAATCTACAGCCCAATCTTTTATGTTTTCACCCTATTTTGGGAATATTTGAGAAATCACCACGGCGAGATAGTAAAATTGTCATTATTAAAGTTGTTTGATATGATCATTATTAAGGTCATTTCATACAGAATTAGTTATAGCTTTTTCTTTCGGAAAATACCGATTGAAGAATGTATCTGCAAATTATTAGAATAAAAAGTTGTCTTGTACAATTCATTTTGGGCTGGTTTAAGATTATTTTCTTAATACCTTTCTTTATTACATATACTCTATTATAATGTCATTATGTTTTGCTTCTTGTGTGCTATATCAGTCGTTCTTATGGTTTTAAATGTAAATATAAGTAGTTCCCTTTATATGTTTGTTTTTAATATGAAAAACTTCTTAATTAGATCTCCGAAAGTTTATTTCTTTTAAATTAAAATTGCTCTGTTATTAACGACGTTTGTTCTAATTGAACCCTCAAAAAAGCAAGTATACAACAAATATAGCATATAACTAAAATATACAGTATACCTCTATTATTCATCATTTGGTTGTCTATAACGATCTTCTAACATCTCACAATATCATTGTTTAATCTAGCGATTTCATAAGTAATTAATGGTTATAAGATAGATTATGAATAAAATTGAGAGGGCCTGTGTTTCTTTGTATTAATTTTAGTATTTGACGATCTTGAAGAATGTTGTTTGTATGTGCTCTTGATAGTTAAGTTTATGAAACTTTGGAGATCTATACGGGCAGAATTTTTTTTTAAGAGAAAGACAACATAAATATTTAATTTACTTATTGGTTTCTCCGTCTAACCTAGCTTCCTCATCAGTATTCCAACACAATTTAAGGGTCAATTTAATTTGCAAAAACTTTCTTGTTAATTTGTGCAAATAAACATGCTCGTTATTCTTGGAATGTGTTTATTAAATTAACACAACCATTTTCCAACGAAATTTATCTTGCAATTTAAACTTCAAATATGATTTTTTAACCAGTATTTAACCTATTGTTCAATAACTATTGTTATTAACAGATTACTGCCTATTTCACAAAACAAAACAAATAGTCCCTTATGTAGGGTTGTTTTATACTTCGTAAAAGTACTATATTTGCTGCTATAAGCCATCTAAAGGTACTTTTATAAAAAGCTACTACAAGGCTTTTCAGCGTTTATAAGTTCTTTAACACTTGGCCTTATGTAAACCAACCCACCCATTTCTCTTATATATTACGTAGAGACACATAGGGTGCGTTTTTGGTTTTTGACCGATTTCCAGAAGTTAACTTTTTATTTTGTTAATAACACATAACTTGATTTGCCGTGCTCTGATAAATATGAAATCAGACAAACGGACTTAAAATCATATTTAGAAGTGGCTTTGCAACCGAAAAACTTTCCCTGGGTCTATATCGCCCAGCCCATTTTTCGGCATTTTTCAMAGWWRCAAAAMTAWTATCATCCTAAGATTTTATATATAGAGAATAAATTAATACTACTCCAAAATAAACCCGTTACGAAAATAGAATGCGCAAGGTGCTTATAAAGAATTAAAGCATTAAATAAATGCACAAAAGTTGTTATAAAGAAGGAAATGACAGAAACATACTTTATTTAACTGTTTGAATGCATGATAATAAATTTTGACAGTATTTATTTTACATGTGCTATACAACATTACAAAAGAAATGATTGACTGTGTTTTATAAATTAGAAAGATGAATTTATAAGCTTTATTTTAAAGTAGAACAAAAATTATCTTTATAATAAAATAAACCGCCCAATAACTTTGAAGTCTTTTAATTATACACAGAAAAATACCACTTCGATCATGATCCAACTAACGCCATTTAAAGTTGTTTCTTACAAGTATAGTAAAATATATGAAAAGAAAGTTTATACAAAATCTTAACTCTACAACACAAAAGGCACAAGTTTAACTTCATACCTGCTTAGATACAAATACTTTCAGAACACACAATATCTTATTAAAAACTAAGAAACAAACTCACAATAATCTATCTGCACAACAAAACAACAGTAATCTACTTACTTCATAACTTTATACAAAGTCAACTGATACAAGATTGATGAGTACTAAATATCTTTTACAACAATTTTACATGGAAATTAACTCGTATGGTTAATACAAAGTTTGGAAGACATAGTTAACTACATAAACAACGAGCAAGTTATTTTAAAACGATAAACACTTTAGAAAACAAAATATAAATTCTGTTCTAAATTGATACAAACAAAAGGATATTATTAAGGTATTAAAAACTTTTGTTACTCCAACTAATGTAAAGGTACTAACAAATGAAAATGCATCTAACAACAATGCTTTTAACAGAAGAATTCTTTAAGAAATCCAAGTTAAAAATACACAAACTAGATCAGTAGTTCATTAGTGGCAAGAATAAATAACATAGACCGTGAAAGCAGTTATTGAACAAATAAATTAAATGACTCTGCCATTACTTACAAAAGAGAATTTCCAAGACTTCAATTTAATAAAGTTTAAATTCAAAGATTGGTAAACAAAATGACAGGGACAAAACTTCTAGTACAAGATGAATTTTCAAAATATGAGCTTAAAGATAGTTTCGTAGCACTTCTAAATGAACAGTTGTTCAAAAAAGTTTCTAGTGTAACAGGAATTAAAAGCCAAATTAAATTAGATCTTTTCGTTGGAGATGTAGAGTGTGAATTGCCGTTTCCAAGTGATGATGCAAACATAGTTTCCAAAAAGTCAAAATAGACGTTCTGATACAATTGAAAATCGAACAAAAAACAGGGGAGAGATTTCACAGGGTATTTGAACTGAAGACAAATTAAGGTCGGTTGGTTGATTTAAGTGTGTTCAAAAAACCAACTATCAAACTATCGTATTCTTTAACACTTTCTGTACGGAGGGCCTCTATAGAGGCCATGAGAATAATCGCCATAGAACGAACCAATAATTAATTATCTATTGCAATTATGTATCAAAGTGTCATTTTATAAATTATAAAGAAATTAACGACATGTATGATGGTTTTTTGCTAATTTTTTTTGCATTTTATACCAAAATGTATAACATCTATTAGAATCGATACAAGATCTAGAAACATCGATTAAACGCTATTAAATTGAATCATGTTCAGTTTTAGTCTTCATAACCCCCTCAGCTTTTCCCAAAAATATAATTTTGTATTTTCAAAAGTTATTTTCCCACTATAAGATTTAAAAAATAATGGAACTTACAGGTGTTTTTACTCATCAAAAATTAGTGTGTAACAACAAATTAACATATAACATAATTATGTCATTGAAATTAAAAAAATTTTGAAAAATTAAAAATTTATAAAATTTGCTAGGATTATTTTTGATAAAGTCAGTTTTAAGACAACCAAAAATATATTTTGTATATATAAACATCATACGTTAATAATATGTAAAAAAATTTCAAAAAAAGTGCTCCGTACAGAAAGTGTTAAATAAACTTTTCTTTACATGGTAGATACACCACAAATGCTTTGTTTCTTTGTCAAATTCATTGATCCACGCATTATAAAAGCCATTATAACAATCTGACATTAAAAATGCTGGTGTTTTAAACCCGCTAACCTGTTTCTTGAATTTTTTAAAACAGTATTTAAGTAAATCGGTCCTTTCTGAATTGGTGAGCACGAAGATGAATGGGAATCCTTTTTGGTTCTCATCGATAACAAGACCTACTATTAACAATATTCCATAGCGTGTGGTCGAGTGAGTGCTATCAAATAGAACACCTTTTCCACTGTGTTTTTCGAATGACTTTGCCATTTCCCCCGTCGAGAAACTGATGATAAAATAATCCTTATCTAAGTTACTTCCGACTAACTCTTCCGAAGTGTCTTTATAAATTAACATTTTTATTTTTTCTGATAAAATGTTAAACAAAAAATGTCGCGTGTTTTCAGAATCTTCCATAAACATTCTTTTATCACAAAACAGTTTATCTTTCAGGTAATGAATATAACGACGTGTAATTAATCCTTCCCTTCTTACATCTTTTTCGTTGAATTCTGATATTATATTGTCATAAATATGATCTACAGAAACGCCCATCTGTAGTTTATTTATGATCATGTTTTTATAAAAAGGCGGGACAGCAACATGTATCCAGTCAGAATTGTGAACATGGTCCAGATTAAACTGTACAGTAATGTGATTCTTTTTGTACGAAGTAGAAGTGATGAACGCGGGGCACATTCTCCTGTCGTTCTTTTTGTAATTACATTTATAATAAGTCTTTTTGAAACCACACTCTTCTTTTGAGTTCGTCATGGTTAGTGTATAATAGGAAGTTTTTTGTTGTTTATCCAGGAATTCATCTAACTGGCCGAGTGAATGGAAGAATTCTTTGTTCTCCTTGAAATCAAAACCATGTGCCGCATTATAATGCCTCAACACTGTCTTTACTTGGGCGAAATATTGTTCACAGAGTTTGCAGTAAAGCCCACCGTAGGAAACTTTCTTCTTTTTTAGGCATGATTTTTCAATATTAATGTTTAAATTTGCACTGTCTTGTTGATTATCATCTTTGTTTGATTGTTCTAATTTTATATATCCATTTCCGTCAGAAACGCAAATTGATTTGCTATTTTTAGCATTGGTAACTGGATTTGATTCACTGCCATCTAGTTTACCTAAAAATTCTGAACAATCCATAGAAAAATCAACTTGCTTTCTACTGATATCTGAGGGAGTCTCCATTATCAGGTCTTTATTAATCCCATAATGAGAAAGATGGCAATTTGAACTCTCATTATCCAATCCAACCTGATCATACGTAAAACTTTGTACAGAATAATTAGCCTCACAAACCGCATTGTTAATTCCATAGTTTAAAACTTCTGTTGAAGAACAATCGGGCAAATTAAATATGGTGTTAGATTGGTAAGAAGAATTTGCATCATTATGTCCGGAGTTGAAGTCAGTGTCTCTTTTGATAGAGGTGATTGATGTATTGTTGGTAAGAAGGGTGGTTATGTCGAATATTTCCCCATCCCCGTTCTTTTGGACTGTTAAATTCGGGTATGTGGCGTTGCTGGACGATTGGTGTGATTCAGTAGTGTTTGTCGAGTCGGTCATGCTGTTTACTTGTTGGATAGGACTTTTATTAAGTTTTAAAGTTAAAATTTGGAAATATAAACCATTCGTCATAATACAATAACCAATCAACAATAAAACATGTTGTTGACCTAACATAAATGAAAAGAACAGTAGCAAAACTTAAACGAAAAGATATAAATTCCTATTTTTTCTTGAAAAAAGTGTGCTTTTGGGGATAAATCTACAAGAATTTGCTTTACAAAATATACAATATATTTAAAATAAAAACAAATTTTATTTATGTTATTTATAGTTTAAAAACTCCTTATAAGCTCTGTACCTTTTTTAATAAATAGTATTTTAGCTAATTTGCCAAATTCTGACTTTCATTTTTAAACAAAAATATGTATCTGTTTTTAAACCTTCCAATACTAGTATTAAACTTATTCTTCTCATCAATCGCATTCTACGACATTTGGAAACACTATGAATTTTCCACATTCAAACCGAGGCTGGTTTTAGTAGCAATCATTATATTCTCTAACATCCCTGCATCCCTAGCTTTTGTATTTCCAGACATGATCACCAACGGCTTCTTAATGAACGAAACGGCCTGTTACATTTTTGTGATGGTTTCGCAATTCTTTGTGTTGAAATATTGCGCACTCATTGCACTTACTGTCTTTATAGGGCTGATAATATTCACCAGATTCAGTGTAGCGAGGTTAAACAGAATAGGTTGGTGGCTGAATTATGTGATATTGACCATGTTCTTATTACACGAGCTCATTCTGCTATCCCTGAGTGGTGCAAAGCGAATTGACTTCGACACCGACTTTAACGATCTTAAACACCCCAAAAGGTGCCTTGTGGCTTCAACCACATTGTTTGCCTGGACGGGCTTTTTATCCGTTACATGCACCACAATGTCTTTGACAGCAGCCGTAGTGTTCTTACCAGAAATATATTTTGGCACGAACACATTAATTTTATATGGAAGCTAAATACATTAAAAAAGAATGTATGCTAGTACGAACATATGACTAATAATATTTAGTTCCTTTAGAAACATAAGGTTATATATCTAATAATATACACATGAGTTTTTTGAAATTTTAAATTTTATGGTAACCTGCAATTCTTCTAACTTTGGCATCTTAGACGTTCACGATATATGTAAGATGTTCAAGTGATTCCACGATGCTACAGGATCATTTACTTTTCGATTACTACAACCGCGACCTAGTTTCTATCTAGCTACTTATAAAGCTATTACTGTGTAAAGCTATTACTGTGTAAAGATACTACTCTGTTAAGATACTACTATGTTAAGCTTCTTCTTTATTAAGCTACTAAGTCTCAATTAAGCTCCTACACCTCAATTAAGCTTTTACGCCTCAATTAAGCTACTACTCATTTTCCAAGCTGCCTCTTAACAGTCCAACTTCATCTCTTGTATTGAGCTACTCCTCTCTATCATTCCGTTTTCCGTTTTCCGGTTTCAGCTGTTTTACCTTTATTCCAGAGTTGAGAATTTTGCCTAAATCCAGAACCCGACCCGCCCCGCCCCGCCTTCGGGTCGGGCGGGTCGGGTAGGAAATTTGTAAAAAATTTTCTACCAAAAACTTAATTCCCCAAATTTAATGATATTCAAAAATAACAAATCAAAGCTCAAAAATTATTTGTTTTAACTTGTTTTCATGTTAGAATCTAATATTAGAGTAAATTAACTATTTAATAAATAAAATTAAGTAAATATCTAGCGTAAATTAGTAAAATTGTGTATATTTTTAAAAGTGCATCCATGTGAGAKTTTTTAGCGTTTTTTTGGCCTTCTTCCGCCCGAACCCGACCCGTTCGGGTCGGGTTCGGGCGGTCGGGTCGGAAATTCTCAACTCTGCTTTATTCAGATAACTTCTTTGTTAACAGTCTACTGGTCTTCTATACAATCTATTCTTATTTACATAGACATTCTCTTATACAGGTTACTTTTCCACGATATCCATTCTGATATACATGTTTGCATCGCCCCGACTCGTATACTTTTCATCTGTAAATAAGAATAGATTGTATAGAAGACCAGTAGACTGTTAACAAAGA
>JASNJN010000056.1:0-22460 GCA_030180075.1 Mikrocytos mackini | reverse complement strand
CTTATCCTTTTTCTGGATTTCCCTCTCTTCGATGAGGTCCCCACTAGGCACTGCCACTTCCAACAGTTCGACTGTTCTTCTACTGTGGTCGACCGCAATTATGTCCGGAAGCAAAGAGTGGGCCGATTTTCCGTCGCCTTCTTTACAGACCCTTTGATCGAGGATTAACTGGAAATTGCCTAGTCTTCTTTCCACACGTCTGACCATTTCGCTGGGTTTGATCTTGTGACCGAACCTTTTTCTACGGATGACTTCGTTGGCGATTTGTGTCACCACGGSGTCATGTCTGCTCTTCAGCAATCCGAATGGGATTTTTGGACATCCACCCAGGACATGGCCAACAGTTTCCAGACTGTTCTTGCATTTTCTGCACGAGTTGTCTAGGCTTCTGTTGGTGACTTTATGCCATGATCTGATGTCTCCCTTCCCATCCTGGAGGAGGAGGATCTTTTTACAATCACCTCTTCCAAGGCCGGGATGTTTGAGCCAGCCGTATGAGTATTTGCCACACGTAAAACCTTTTCTTTTGTTTCGGTTGAAGCTCGACGGGAGTTTAGTGTTATCCCACATCTCCTGATAGATGCCCCCAAAGTAAGTCCGCATTTTTTCACGTTCTTGGTTGAGGGACAGATCAGATGTATCAAGTCCGATCTCGTTCATGATTCTGCAGGCGGTATTTGTTATTTTTTGCAGAATCGAGTTTATCGAGATGCCGCCCTGTCTAGCCCTTTCGACTAGCCATTCGTTGGCAGAGATTATGTTCTCTGCCGGTCGGCCATGGATCGTACTACTGGAATTAAATTCTTCCTCGTAAACGTGTACTGCCCCGATATACTTTGCTATTGCTAAAGTTTCGAGCCAGTACTCATCTCTGAAGTTAGGAATTCCCAGACCACCGCTTTCAGGTGCGGCATGGACCCTCCCATTGGATATTTTCCAGGGGATCCTGCCAGACCTCTTGAGCATGACCCTCTCAAATACTATTACATTATATTTTATTTTGCCCAAAATTTCGCAAATGTGCTAAAACCCCCTTTAAATGTTACAACAAAGATTTTTATTTGTTTTATAGTATTTTCCGAAGGAAAATGTAGTAAACTGAATGCTAAGACGATTTTTAAACTCATATCACCTCGATAATATACACTTTTGGTAAATAGGTACATTTAACAATGAAAAAGATGTAAATACCACCCATTGGTTGATTTTTTTAATAAGAGAAACTAATTAAATAATTAATTATAAATTTCAATCTTCCTCGCCACTAACTTACTCAGTTAAACTTTGCGCTCCTCAACGCATATCACAAAATGTTCCGTTGGGATCAAATCCCATTTACATCGTCGTTTACGACGTCTTTAGGAAAACCCGTAAGGTTCCGTCCAGACCTCTGTCTGAATATATGGACTTTTATGTCGTCGACATTCCTGGAAGCCTTAACCAGAAACTGGCAATTCCCGCCGCGCTCTCATACTCGGTACTGCGAGCTCTTGGGGCCGCGCGCGCCCAGTGCGCGCGGCGTTCACTCTTCCTCTTGTCTACCAGTTTTTTAAGGCAGTCGGTGTACACTGCCGGAGCTCTGTCTCTAGCCTCCCACTTGGGCGTTACGGCATCAGAGACAAACCAACGGTATATTTGCAGTGACCCTTTAATAGTCACATTAAGCAATTTTCCGTATAACTCTTCGATTGGTCTTTTGGGCAGCCTGTTATCTTTCTTCGTTAGTACACTCTTCCTGAGCTGATACAGGTTTCTGTGTGTGACTCTGGATACGGCTCCAAGTTGGCCAATCACGAAGGCTCGACAATCAACGGTATATCCTCGGTACCGCCTGGTTAGCATGGTGGCCGATTTCCTATATTTTTTGATTTTCTCCTCTTCTTTGCAGCTGGTTAAGTCTTCAACCGAAACTCCGATCTCGGCGATCGTTATTCGTTTTTTGACTTTGTCAATACAAACAATGACCGGCAACTGCACCGTTTTGTTTGGCCCATCACCTACGGTGATTCTCTGGTCAAGGATTAACTTGAATCTTTCAGAGTTACGGGCAACTCTCCCACYAGTATCTTGCAATGATAACTTTTTGCCTAAATCATGGTAGGCTATTATCTCATTTGCAATCATAAGAACAACCGCGTCATGTCTAGCTTTAAGTAGACTAAACGGTATGGCTGGACAGGCGCCCAGCACATGTCCTACTGTTTCACTCTTATTGTTGCATCTCCTGCAGGTCACGTTCGTGTCTGGGTTTACAACCTTTTGCCACGACCTGTGTGATCCGATGCCATCCTGCAGTAACAACGCTTGCTTGACATCCCTCCTGGATAGTCCCGGTCTGCGTAACCACAGGTGGCTCTTGGGGATACAAGTTTCCGGGTCCTTCCTGACAGTGTTGAAAGGGGGCCTTAACTTCGCATCATTCCATTTGGCCTAGTAGTTGGATTGGAAGGTACTGCGTATTAGTTTACGCTCTTCCGATCCCGTTTTACTAGACCAATCTTGTTTCCCGCCAAAGTCTACCTTGGCTTTTCTTCTTTCCAACTTTGTGATGATCACTGAGTATGGATCCGCTCCCACATCTAGTGCGTTTTGGATCTCATACTGCTCGTGCATGATCACTGTGGAAGGTGTCCTCTCACTTCKTATGAGGTTAAGYTCTTCCAAGCCTTGATCTACCATGTACCTAAGGGTATTGCAGATGGCTAAGTAGTCTTCCTCAATAAAGTTGGGCAACCCGATACCTCCTTTGGTATGCTTCACGTATAACCGTGCATTGCATATTCTGTACGGTATCATATATTGTATACATCTAGAACATATATATAAATTCTTTCATTCTTCATGGCTGCTAATTACAACTCCCCCGACCTTTCTTGATTTAAAGGCTAACCAAGCTATTACACCCAATAAAATTCTAGCACAATAGAACCTGTAACCCATTACAATACTGTATACAACAACAATGTAGATACTTCTTATAAAGACGGCTTTTCGGTATTCAAATTCAAAACAGACTCAAATTGTAAAGATGGTGCTTTCCTTCTGATGACAACATTGTCTTCATTGACTCTACCGATAAACAACGAAGATTCATCTAATCTGCGAGAATTAGACCCACACACGCTTCTATTAATAACTTTTACAATTCATAGACAAACATCCTTATTTATTTAACGATCCTGAATTACAAAAGGACTCAATAGTATTTAAAGGACTCGAAACGGGGTTATACAAAGAATTTTATAGCGGTCCAATAGATCGTACTACTATATAACAAAGACAGAATTTAAGATGAAATGAACGTACAACATCGATATTTTCATATTCTTCTTAATTTTTTCTGCATTATTATGTCTAAACATGGGCATTTGGATAATAAAACCGAGGATTTTGCAGTTTTCTACATTCTATTAGTTACTATGTTAAAGAAGATGTAATTAACAGAACGTTAAATTGCTAATAAATTTAACAGAAGAGAAGAAGGTCCAAACTATGCATATACATTGTCATCGAATCAAGTAAAGAATTACTTATCACTACACTAACACTGAACACTTGTTGCTTAAAACTTTTAATTTCTATTGCAATTTTTAAAATAGGAATCACCATGTGAAGCAGCAAATTAACGGTAACAATATTTACAAGCGCGATTTCTCGCAAAGTTTACTTAAAGAACGACATATTTCTAACAATATAAATTCGGCGAATAGTGTTTTGTCTAATAAAGAGAGAAAGCTCGACAAAATATATTTCATTAGTAAGAATTAATAAAAACACCATTTTGCATATTTTAACCGTTTCGTAATAAAACTACAATCAAAAAATACAAAAAGAAAACAAAAGAAAACAAAAGAAAACAAAAAGAAAACAAACGAAAACAAACGAAAACAAACGAAAACAAACGAAAACAAACGAAAACAAAAAGAAAAAAAAGAAAAAAAAAGAAAAAAAAAGAAAAAAAAAGAAAAAAAAATAAAMCTTTGATAAATGATACGATTGCTCTATTTATGAGTCAACAAATGTTGAATTGTGCGAATGGTAAGCCTTCTGGTTTGGATCTCGATATCCAATACTTCCTCGAACTAGACTATGGTCAAAATGCACATTTAAGCCTCAAAGTCTATGTCTCGTCTCTTCTGAAATATAGTATAGCTCGTAGTATGATTACTGGCGATTTCTTTGACGTTTTACTAGAGCGCTAGCCATATGCGGGTTTACTCTATTGTTGGTTGAAATTCCTATCAATATAGTTGTCTGTATTAGTCTGTAGAGCAAGTTAGATTTTTCAAAATTTTGAAAACCTTATAAATACATACAAAATTAAACACATTCGAATAACAGACATTGTAGCTAACCTCACCGCTAGTTGGAATTATTATATGGCGTATATTGCAACAACTAACGACAAAGCCCCCTGGAAACCCTAATATCTTGCGTTTTTATAAGTATTTTGAATAAACCAATTTCACAGGCTAAATAGACAAAGTTAAAACAAAATAAGCATACTAGTGGTATTATTGACAGTATATTATTAGTTATTTGATCCATACTATTCATCCTGTATCGGATCTTCATTTTCTTCCTCGTCATCATCAATGTACTCTTTAAGCTCATTTCTCGTTTCATTATTGAACCAAGGCTCTTCCATCACATATTGAAACTGATTACCATCCATGAAATAGCTGTTGATTCGTTCAGCCATTGTTAATTTTTCTTGAAAACTCCCTGTTTGTTGTGGTCTTTTCTTTGGTGAAGTAATCCTGTCTATGTACTTGTCGAAATGGTTTGTTGTGATCCGTTTAAGTATAAGCGCCAAGTAACTTATTTTGGGCTTTCGTATTCCCACTTGTTCATTCAAGTTCTTGTGGAAAATTTCGCAGGGATTATTTGTAAGATGGGGCTCAAAGTTAAATCTTTCCCCATAATCCCATCTATTCTCGTATGAAATCCAGTGTTGCTTATAGTAATTTATGTACTTCACATAATTCTGCTGTGTTGTTGTTGGATAGTCGGAAATTCGGATGAAATTTATAAAATTTAATTTTAATTTGACAAACAACCTTGCCCGCTCTTCGTTATGAAGAAACGGTAAATACTTCAATAGAAATAAAAGACTATATGTATTTTGTTTACAAGACCCCGACAACAAACTAAACTTCCTGGCCTTTCGCCATATAGCTTTCAAATAGTGAAAAAAGCAACCTTTGAAATCTAGTTTCCCGAATACAAAGACAATGGACTTATACAGGCTTCTTTCAAAGTCCGAGTGTACAACTTTCCAATTGATTTCCAGATCTAAAGACTTGATATGATTTGAAATCAAAGTAAATATCGCCGTATATATATTCAGTGTTTTGTGAGTTGCTAGGACAAATACTACGGGAATTATCGCAGAAGTTAGGGAATCCCGTGCATGAATAGTGATTAATTGATAGAAATTCCCGGGGCAACTTTTGAATGTGCCATCGATAAAAATCTGAGTACTTTGAGCCAAGATTTTTAACTGAAAGTTTGTAACGAATATCAAGAAAACTTCTTTGACGTCTTTCTTCTGATTGTATAACTGTGTGTATGATAAGCATAACGGTCTTAAAGATGTAGAATTCTCTTGAGTATTGATGTTTGCGAGATTAACTTTCAAATTAAACGGATGCGATAGAAATTCCAAATCTCCTTCGAGTTTTTCAGACCGTGTTTTATGAAGTAAGTATTTAGCCTGATTTGTCGTAAAGTTTAAATTGTTGTTTCTAAAGTTTTCAATGTTGAATGACAAAGGTTTGTTTATATTCATTTCGATAAGTGCAACTGCTCTTTTTTCATTTGCACTTAAAATCATGCCGCCTATACTGTTAGTAGAACGGACACTATGGCTATCGGCATTACATGTGTGTCGGTTTGTTGTTTTACAAGGACGAATTTCATCATTGTTCAATGTTTGTAAATCATTAACCTTAAAATGTAGTATGACTGCACAATTTCCACGGTGCACGCAACGATAACTGACTTTCCCCATGACTAATTGGGTTTTGTATTTGTAATACTTCCCGTCTATTTCTATAGTTGTTGGAACGTCAGGAGAATCTGTCATAAAATTTAAATTTTTATTTTTTTAAAAAATAACTATTTGTAACTCACGAGGTTTATACGTATATGAAATATAATTTAAATATTACTTTGCTTTTAATTATATACCAAGTTTTCCGAGGTTTTGATTTAAATTTTAATTAAAGAAATTTATTTGTATTAAATACTAAAACTATTCTTGTTGATTGGTTGTTTTGAATATTTTATTTTAACTCTATTCACTTATTTGTAGTTTTTGAAATGTTTTTCATTGTTTTGTAAAATAAATTTGGTCCGGACCAACATTTGGGCCAGCCCATGGTCCAGCCCAAAATTGGGCTGGCCCAAACTTTTTCCAGTCTCGAATATAGTCACATGTATAATAAATTTGGGCTTATGTATTTAACGACGCCATTTTTGCTTGGATATGGCACTATATGCATATTAGGCTGTCATTTACCTTTGCCGCGTTTGGCTTAGTTTTATCTAAGTTGTGGATAATTATAGTAAAAAATTTCAAAAACAAAATTACACATCAGCTACAACCAGACGCACCTATTCCTATGACCACATCCAAACAACACGAAGATATTACAACACACAAACAACATGAAGATATTACAATTCACAAAGACCCCGTAATCGAATTTTCATAATCAAGACCCTCACGATGTTAATCGCTTTCATACTCCTTCAATATGTAGTATTCGTTTCTACGCTTAGTGTATAATTCTATATGAATTATGATAGATGTATGATATCCCCACACTCAATAAATCTCAATCTCAAAATCGGGTATATATGCCCAAGCCATAATAAACAAGGTTTCCAATAGAAATTCCGTGTATTTACGTACAAAAGATTATAATTTTAAACGTTCCAGGGAACAGCCAATATAAATATGTACATTTCGGGGATGAAACATTTAATCGGGGATTTATAAAAGAATATTTCAAAGTCATTTACAATAAGTTATAATTCAACAAAACAATAGGCTATTAATAACGATACTTCAAACCAATGTGTTAACTTGTTTATATAATAATTTTCAATTAAATATATTTTTAAAATCATTAAAAAAAATTATACCAATTCAATTAATCATAACAATACCGTATTATCCATTATTTAGATATAGAAGAACATGACCCACAGCAGTTAAAAGTGTTAAAGTTAGAAATCTCGTGTTTACTTTCAATGCAAGCTTCATGGAACCATTTGTTGCAATATTCACAACAATACCAAACGATGTCACTGCTAGTAGCATGATCATTATAATTAAAACAAATAGCGCAGTATTCTTTATTCTTCGTAGTAGGTTTTCTCCCTCTAGTGTTACTCATTAGTGATCTAAAATCAATTTTTTCGTTGTTAATGTCCATTTGCAGAACTTTTGCATTTACCAAACGTTGTGGGATAGCGGTCCTTCGTCTATGTTTAATTTCATGGTCATTCAACAATTTTTCTCCAACAACAGCGAGTACCCCTTTCTCAAACTTTTCTACATTGTTTTTCAACTTATCGACATCCTCTCTACTTTCAATCCTGCTGACAATAAAATGTATTCTCATGAGCTTGTCTAATATATAATCTCGTTTCTCTCCTATCTCTAATATGCCATTTTCTTCCTTACCCTCAGTAATTATTTCAGATTTTAACTTCCTTATTCCCAAATCTGTCAAATCAGCGTCATCTATAACTTCACATTCATTCTTCATGTTAAACTTGCTTCTATTTAGTTGTGGAAATTCTGTGAATACATTGTGAATGTGAATACAAATTTCTTTTTTAAAGAAATTGTCAAAGCACGTACATTCCGCCATATGCTGACAAATACGACATTCAAGACACATAGATAGGCAACCGTATTCACATATATTTCGATTGATAGTGACCATTATAGATTTGTACTGGAAGATTTTCATATCATTAGTTTTGAATTTGATGTCAGAATTTTGCTTCATCAATGTGTGATTCTTTCTTGATCTCTTGGCTCTGTAGCTATTAAGCTTGTTGGTGTCACGGGCTTTCACAGTTTCCACATCAATTCCAAAGGAACAATCCAAACATCTGGTCACTAACTGAACCAAATTCAAACGAATATTTTTCTTTAAGTATACTCGTTTTAACTTCCAGAAAAACGATTCCGAATAATTGTTTGTATTGGCCTGACAATATTCTCGTAAATATAAAGCCCATTTATCTTTCTTCTTATCGTAGTTCTTTATAAAATATAAATAGAAATTAAATGCTTCTTCTTTTATAAACGTTATAAACTTTTCATAGTAACTCTCGAATTTTGTTTTATCGCCGATATGTTGAAAGAAGTTAATCATATTCTCTATTTTCAATCTTTTACCTTTGTCGTGAACCATGGCAGATAATTTCTTGTTAATGGCCTTTTCGAAATGAAAATAACACCATATTTGTTTGGTGTGGCCTTTAAAAATCCCACTCCATGCGTTCCATAAGTTGGAAGCTAAATCCGACATAAAATAAAGTGGCGGATTATAGCATCTTATATACGTTTTAAATTTGCGAATTACTGGAAGCACGACGAATTTTTTCTCACAATTGCATATTATGTAAAGGAACGGGCACCCATATTGACATACATCTACTACCAGTGCTGCAATTAAGTAGAATTTGAAACGATTTGTGCTGTGAGTTGTGTCCATGAAAATTTCTTTCTGTGAGTATCTATTAAAGTTTTCTATCATTCTTTTTGAAGTGAAGCCAAAGCAAAATACTCGTTTCCCCAATTCCGAAGAATTTTGCACTATGTCTTTTGGATCTGTAAGAGGAATAATTTTTTCTTCATTTTTTAAATTTTCAATAAAACAGAGGAAACTTTCGAAAGTTGATGATTCCCCGTCTTCGTTGTCCATTTGATTTTTTAAAACATTTATATAATTCATACTTATATAGTTGCTTTTTGTCATTTTCTCGGGAGTTATTGGGAGAAATTTATTGTATATATCTCTTGCCGGGATTTTATGCCTCAGATCCTCTTTAATTCTGTTTTTTGTTACCGTTGAGAAAGAAAGGTTAGTAATATCGAAATCATGGTTATGTTTAAGATATGATAGAACTTTACTACGCCGTTCTGTTATCTTTGTAACAGTAATGAAAGACGCACAATAGTGGGGATAGATGTTATGCGATTTGCATTTGTAAAACAATGTTGTTTTATTATGGACTCTATTTGTATATTAGTATATAACTTTGTGTTTCAGTTTTAAGGGTTTCTTGAAGGTATCTTGACAAGCTTGTATCTGTCCAAAAATATGTTGTTTTTATATCGGATTTTGAAGCAATCTGTATGTTTGTAGTATCGTGTAAAATGTACTTTTTCTTTGGTGTTTCTAGTTTAGTAATAGATTTTATTGTAGCTTTAAGAATTTTCGACAATGAATCCATCACTACACGTATGTGTTAATGGGCACTTAATTTGTTTTAGTGTTAATAAGGACGTCCCAACATATAGGCAGAAGTAGTTACGATGGCGCCCAGTTCTAGGTACGAAGCGGGCCATGTTAGATAGTGTGTTGTTAGGTATATGGGAAATCAATGGTCTGTCAGGAGTAATTTGCCGAGTATTTATGTTATCATAGTGAGAGTGCGCTGGATTTTGGGGATATGAGTTAAATGAGTCTTTCTCCTTTATATCTTCGTTATCGTAGAAATGATCTACGGAGTCTTTGTGTGTTGTAATATCTTCGTGTTGTTTGGATGTGGTCATAGGAATAGGTGCGTCTGGTTGTAGCTGATGTGTAATTTTGTTTTTGAAATTTTTTACTATAATTATCCACAACTTAGATAAAACTAAGCCAAACGCGGCAAAGGTAAATGACAGCCTAATATGCATATAGTGCCATATCCAAGCAAAAATGGCGTCGTTAAATACATAAGCCCAAATTTATTATACATGTGACTATATTCGATAAAAACAACCCTCTGCCGCCTAAAACATTGTTATAAACCACCATATTTCTGTGTATTGGATGGAATGGAGGCAATAAAAAATAAAAATCTTGGAAAATTAAGATATTCTTAAAAGCATTTAAATTTTAATTTTTCAAAATGAAGAAATTGAAAAAATACGCACATACATACGATGAATATTCTATCAAACAAACCAACAACACCATACAACAGTACTCTGACCCCCAACGAATTCATGTGTCTATTGATTGCCACGATGATCTTGATGTGTCTACTCTCCTCCACCAATACTTTATCGAGCTCGACACGAACCAGATCATAAAAGTACCAGGCCCACTATCAAAATTAAAAGAACAAGCTGGCGCAATAATATTCCACAATGCCAACAACCTCCCCATTCAATCATTCATTGCACTTTTATCCACAATTAACACTTTCTTACCACACAATTCCCCACAACACTTTACAATCATCATTACATTGTTTAGGACACAAAGACAAAGATTAGACCAATATTTGTCACTTGTGTGTGAAGAATATCTTATTAAACATCTAGAACACTACAACTTCAACAATCCATTGGAAGAATTCAACAAAAACCCCAAAATATTGCAACCCATTCTGAACGAGATTATAAATACTATAAAATTAAACGAAGTTAAGCTAGGGATAAAGTTATCCCATTTTAAATTGAAAAGATTTGTAGAAATTATTTCTAATTCACTCATTGCCACTAACCCTAATAACAGAGAGAACTACTTAACAGAAAGTGACAGATTAAACATTCTATACATGGCATACATGAACTTTATTGTGAGCACAAACTCCATAAATATACAGGAAAGCATAATAAAAGAACTTTGCGATTTATTAAGACTTGACAGTTTCGAAGTCTTAGGGGAATACAGAAACAACTTTAATTATTTGATCCCAACTAGTTCCGCAGCCCAACATCCGAATATATTTGACAAAAACTTAATCGTAACAGCTTCAAACAAACCACTTATTTATATATTGAACAAATTAGTTAAATGTAGAGTAAACATAATACTTTCTGGAGACCAAGGTATTGGTAAAACAGCAATAATCGAAGCGCTCGCTAAATACCACAATAAGAAGCTGTTTATTTACAATTGTAACATTCAAAGCTGTTCAGAAGATATTCTCAAACATACAAATTGTAAAACAGAAAATAAAGAGAATAACACAAAGAAAGCTAAGGTTAATGAAAGAAATGAATACATATCATTGTTGGAAATGAAAATCAGAGAAGGGAATTGGATACTTTTCGATGAAGCGAACTTGGCCGAAAAATCGTTCTTTGACAGCATTCTTTCTTATATCCGAAATAACAAAACCATTTTCTTTTTGTCACTTAATCCTCCTAAACCATCAAATACATCAGCCGTCAAAAAAGATATCGACGAATCGCTAAAACAGTACTTTGTAAATGTTCAAATAGAAGACAAATACACCAAAGAAGAAATAAAAGAAATTATAACAGTCAAATATTTACAAGATGATGTAGATATTAGAAACAAAAACAGCATAATATTCGACAGGTGTATCGACTTCTATTTATATCTCAGATCATTCGATATGTTAAAAAGTAGCTTTGTTAACATACGGACTTTGTTGAGGTGTTTTGAATATGTAAAGAGACTACTACAAAGCTTTAATTTTGAAAACTCAATTCACGAATCTTTTTGTTGTTTTTTTATCACACAGATTAATCCGAAGCTTTTATATAGAGATTCTGATGGAAACTATCAAAACAAAAATGATTTCATTACAAACTTCGAGTTATTATTTAAAGAATTTAACATCAATAAACTACGTAATATAGAGGTCAAAGAAAGTAGTAACTTTATTATCACCGAAAATATAAAGAATAAGATAAATGAGGTTGGGAGAGTTGTAAAGACTAATAAGTACCCAATTCTACTAGAAGGAGAGACATCAGCCGGAAAAACATCTATTGTTCAACACTTGTCTGTGCAACAAAAACAACCACTGTTCAAAATAAACAATCACATAGATAGCGACATAAATGATTACTTTGGAGGTTATTCCTTAAATTCTGGGAATGTTGTTTTCAGTGAGGGTAATTTCATCAAATGTGTTAAAAACGGGGATTGGGTGTTACTTGACGAACTAAACTTAGCCCCTTCAGATTTCCTTGAAAGTTTAAACAGACTTTTAGATAACAATAGAACACTTACCCACCCTGATACAAATGAAGTTATCAAAGCACATCAGAACTTTCTTCTTTTTTCCACAATTAATCCTTCTTCCAATGACTATTTAGGGAGAAACAAACTCTCCGATGCTTTCAAAAGTAGGTTTATAACTATTTACTACGAATCACTCTCTGATAAAGATATAACTGAGATACTCACTAAACAATACTCCTTACCGTCTTCTTTTAGTTCTTATTTAGTCGCTGTCAAGAACAAAATAAACTTATTACATTTAAATCTTCATGCTTTTGGTTGTTCAAATAAAGTTGGCTTCAGAGAACTTTCCAGAATTTCAAAAAGAACTCCCAAAACTTGGTATGAATTGATTTTGTTCACATTTAGAATTATGTCATCTAAATTAGAAACTTCGAAAGATAGAACTACGATATTCAGCATATTAAACAATGAAGCAAAAGTTAAACTAGATTACAAAAATAACATTGAAACAAATGATATTGATGATATGGTAATTAAAAGTTTTGACAGAGAACAAAGCGATAAAATAAAAGCATTCCTAGAAAGAAAAGGATTTGTGACAACCAAACAAACACTTAAATTATTCCATTTAATACTAAGTTCTTATTACAACAAAGAAGCCGTTCTTCTTACCGGCCCAACATCAAAAGGTAAGACTTCTATTTGTCTATTAATAGCCGAGTTTATCAACAAAGAACTTCTTACCATTAACTGCCATGCCGATACAGAAAGTTCGGACTTTATTGGGCGCACAAAACCTATTAAAGAAAATTTTGTTTGGAAAGACGGTATACTAACTAAAGCACTAAAAGAAGGGCATGTACTCCTTATAGATGAAATAAACATGGCGGACACCTCGGTCATAGAAAGAATTAACAGCGTATTCGACACACCTCCCAATCTATCAATATACGAAAGCAGCAAAAATGAAAAAGTAAAAATACACAACGAATGCTTTTTAATAGCGACAATGAATCCAAGCGGGGATTTTGGGAAAAAAGAACTCAGCCTTCCTTTAAGAAACAGATTTAGAGAAATATATTTTGATTGGAAAATAGACCAGGAGTTTATAGACAAACTTATAGATATCAAAATAGAAAACAATAACACAAAAATAATAGTAAAACAAATCCTCATCGAAAGTTGTATTGAAGAGATTTGTTTAAGAAAAACTAATAGGTTTTTTGATTTAATAAAAACAATAAAGATTGAAAGTATAACTAAAGAACTTCTACACTTCCTATTCAATATTTTAACAAAAGAAGGCCACGGAAATCAATTAAATGAACAGATGTTACAACTAAACGATAACAAGGAATTACTAGACATAATCGATTTTAAAGTTAAATTATCCTTTCTCAATGTTTCTTTTAGAGTCAAAGATAATGTTATACTAGACAGATACAACTTTACTTCCGAGACAGTTAGCTTTAATCTCTTCAAATTCATACTAGCTTTAAATTGCAGCAAGTCGATTTTAATAGAAGGTTTACCAGCTTCAGGAAAAAGTTCTTTAGTTGAAAATTTTTGTAAATTAACAGACGTAATACTCAAAAGGGTTAACCTATCTGAGAATACAGAATTCGTTGACTTAGTTGGTAAAGAAGTACCTTGTACAGTTGGGAGAAAAGTAGTCTTTAAGTGGATAAATGGTTGTTTATTAGAAGCTATGCAAAAAGGACATTGGTTGCTATTAGACGAAATAAACTTGGCCCAGCAAAATGTACTTGAAGGGCTTAACAGTGTACTGGATCATAGACGTTCAATTTACATTTCCGACTTGAACAAAGAGTTCAAATGCCACAAAGACTTCAAAATTATCGCAACTCAAAACCCTCATTCAGTTAAAGGAAGAAAAGGCCTCCCAAAGTCATTTATCAACAGATTTGTTCATATATACTTCAAAGACCTTACCCAAACTGACATAAAAGAAATACTCGTTAAAAAACTTGATCTTCACGATGATAGATCGGTTATTGATATTCTTCAAAAAACCACAAACAAACCTGGATATTGTTATTCTATTAGAGACTATTATACATATTTCAGACATGGACAATATAACAAAATATTGGAAGAAAAGCAAAATATAATCTTAAACAAAGAGAATATACTCGGATTTTTAATAAGCCATCGATTTCCAATACTGACTATGCTCAACAAATACAAACAATTCCCCCTGCACTATGACATTATGTACAACTTGATAATTCTACAATATTTCACTTCAATACGAGAGCCCTTACTCATAAAAACAAATTCTACTATACTTTTTAATACGCTGTTAAAGTATATACTTGGTAAAACAACCGATTACGATATTGTAGAGGGGAATAGCGAGATAGATCTCTACGACTTTCTCGGTAAATATGATACCAATGAAGATGATAGAAAAGAAGAAAATAGTGCTCCTAGATTCGTATTCAAAGAAGGTGTTGCTCTCAAAGCAATAAAAAATGGGCGTAAAGTTATAATTAACAACATAGAATATGTCGAAAACGACGTTTTAGACAAGTTCAACGGTGTTTTAGAAAATACAGAGCCCGAAAGAACTTTTGAACATTTAAATGAAGAATATAAAGTGCACAAGGATTTCAACATTTTCTTCATAACGGAAGTTAATGAACCGGAAACAGCTTTGTCTTCTGCTTTGAGAAGTAGATGCAATGAATGCAATATCTACTTTAAAGAAAAATACATTGAAAAGTATGTTGATTTTTATTTGAAACAGAAATATACAGAATATAAACACTTGGCATCGTTTTACAATTCTATAAATACGAAGGATACATTTAAGGACAAATTAAACATAGTTTTACAAAACAACCTCAGATATCAACTTGATGAATACGGAAGTACTTATAATGGCGCTGTAGATAGTGAAATAACTGCATTTTATTGTTGTAGTCCTAACTCTTCGGACAGTAAAACTATAAATAGTATCAAAAAGAACAATCCGAACAATATTATATTAGAAAGCATAAAAAAGAACAATTTAATAGACATGGAAACAAAAACAAGCGAATCTTCCGTTTTTAAAATTGTATACCAAGAAATAGAATTTCGTTTAGCAGGTGGCTATCAAATCTTTAGAGAATACGACTTGAATATGAATAGCTATGATCAATACATCGATATAACATATAAACACAATCCCTTAATATTAACGAAAGACAGCAGAGCAGAAATTACAAACTACATAAAACAAAACAACATACTTCGTTTAATAAAAAAATTAAGTGACACGAAAACTAAAAAGGAAATTGTCAATCAAGAAAACATAATCGAAAAACTCAACGGCTTAGAATTATATATTAAAAGAAGATTTAATTCGGATAAAAATGAATACTCCAGTACTTTTGACATCTTCATGGAACTTATTGGTCTATTATATTCAATTCAAGCGTTTTCCAAAGAAAATCAAACAGACAATATAAACAGTTCCATTTTCATGAAGAAATCGTTTTACAGGATTACAACTAATTTACTGAAAGCGTTTACGTTTACATTAATAAAGAAGGTTAATGCGAAAGAGGCTCCAAAGACGTTGTTTACCAAATTACTTCACGAGCATTTAAAATTAAATTTTAATTTGACTATTGGAATCAAAGACAATATGGACTTTAAAAAGATATTAATTGAATTTATAGATTGCACAATAAACATTCTACAAGGCGAGCAAATAAAAGCCAAAATTCGCTCAACTGTAAATGAATTACAGAACATACTCATAAAACTTAATTTAGAAATAAACATTCGAAAAGGACTACAGTACAATCAATATCCCAATTGTATAATTTACGACGAAAAAATAAAAAATACTATTAAGACTGCAATTAGATACTACACAATCCAGAAACAAAACTTCATTGATTTACACCATTTGTTAAGTAATGGATCAGTATTGAAAACCATTTTAGACTTAAAAGAAAAACTTATGGAGTTGACGGAAAATAAAAAAGAAGAACTGAAGAAATCAGAATTCATAACTACAAAAATTAACAACCGAATAAAACAACTTAGAAATATAAAGAATATCGAAGATGAGGAAATAAAGACGGACTTTGCATTTTATAAAGACAGGTATAATCTAACAAAAAAGAGTGTTATTTTACATTCGAGGTATATACAGAATAATTGTATCGATGCACAGCAACTGAACTTCTTATTCAACACAGCTGTCGATAAAAAACTACTTATTGAAGAGTTTAAAATAACAGAATTCAGCGGAATACAAAATCAGAATTTGAAGGTTTTATACAACAGCATTACGGACAAATATATAACAACGAATATTTGCAACAAACTTCTATATATTAAAACGCCGCTGGTTTCATATTTAAACCACAAAAAGAATAAGAAAAGTCAGGTTGATAATGGTAGAAAAAATCAGCTATTCACAATGGACGAAATATTAAACATGCTTGCCAGGCTCAACAAAATTACACAGAAGGAAGTTAGAATGTTGAACAAGCTACTTAAAGCACTAAGCTTGGCTATATTCAATTCTTTTGACCGGCTGCAATATTTCAATAGGAACTTTTATTATAAAAACAACCAGACTATTACAGCTGTCAACTTCGTTACACTTGCTGGTAAAGCATCAAACTTCTTCTTCTTTAAGTATTTGGAAAGCAACAAACAAACAGAATTTAACAAATTCAAGAAAGAAGTTACGAATTTGGTAAATACAAATTCTTTTAAGTACAAATATTTTCTGAATATAAAAGAAAAAGAAGAGATAGCAAAGAAAATAAAGAACACGTTTGGTTTGATTATGAATTCAGTACAATCTAAATTTGATATTTTTATAGCCAAACTAAATACATACAATAAAGATACGTTCAATGAAAGTATTAAAAATATGGTCGAATTGTTCAACAGCACTTTTGTTGGAAATACATTTGCTGATATGGAAAATGAGCTTAAAGGAAAACATTTCGGATTTGTAATTAAACAACTTTCCGACAGACTTGTCAACAATATAAACTATGAAAAGAAAACCATGGTGAAGTCGAAGTTAAACAAGGTTGATAACATTGAAAATATACTGAATTTCATTTCAACTTTAAATAGTGGGGACTACAATAACGAAATCCAAGATATTAAACAAGAATATGGAATTTATAAAGAAATTAAAGTATTGGGTCATCATTTTTCGATGTTTAAAGATCTAATACAAGACAAACTTAGGCATAAGAAATTACAAAACTATAAAACCAAAATATTAGATTTGTTGAAACAAATACAAACAGAAATTACAAACACAGAGATCAACTTTACTGATTATATTTCATTAGATTTCAAAGACGGCACCACTAAGAACTTCATTCTTAAAGAAGGGAAAACGATTGACTCGTTGCTAAAAGATATTAAAAATTTCTATTGGCTATACAACGAACTTCTTACAAACTATGTATTATTTAGTCATGGAGATAATGAAACAATTAACACTCTCGGTAACGAACTTATTATAAAAAACAGGGGGAACTTTAAAGCCTGTTACAATTCTTTGTTAACATATATTCAAACGCCGAACATTCTGTTTGTTTTGATTTATTATGTCATCAACAACATGCATGATATACTCGAGGTACTTAAAATAGAAGACAAAGATTACATTATTCAAAGACTATATAAAACTACATTCAAACTTTACAATAAAATCAACAATAGCTTTGAAGCTATAAGAACAAAATATACGGTTGAACAAGATAGCTTAAAACTCATAAAAGACAAATTTTTAATGTATAATAGAATTGTTATGTTTGTTTATGACGAAATTGAAAGGTTAACCGACGAAGATCAAACAAATAACAATGAAGAAGATAATACAGGTAAAATTGGAGAAACAAACGAAGGAGTTGGATTGGGCGAAGGAAAAGGTGACCATTTTAATGAAGATGAGCAAATAGCTCCGGATCAATACAATGATGACTTAAACAATGGGAATGGTAACGAAGATGATATTAACAACGAGGTGAATGAAGAACAACAAGAAGAAGTGGAGGGGCAAGAACAAGATTATATAGAAGGCGAGATTGTTGATGAAAGCAACAATAAAGATGAGGACGATAAGGATAATAAAGAAAATGGAAATGAGAATACAAGTGAATTTGAAGAAATAGATGACGATGTTGTAAATATGGAGAATTTAGACATTGAAGAAAAGTATGATGAATTGATGTCGAATTCGGATGATGAAATTGAAAATGATGGAAGTACGATTGAAGATAATGATGGTTCATTTGATATTTCTATTACCGAATCAAGTTCGGGTTTATCTCAAGAGGAGCTTTTGGACAGGGACGAAAATACCGAGAGTGGAGAAGAGGATATTCACTATAACGTGGAAAAAGAAAACAAACCCGAAAATGAAATAGAACCGGAGATGTATGAGGTCCCTTCTTCTGAAAACAACAACAATAATGTTACAACAAAAAACAATGAAAAACCATTTAACAATAATGAAGAACCCATGGAAGAAATAGACACAGTTGATAGTGTCAATGGCTCAGAAAATAAAGAAGATGATGCGTTACAACATACTACAAACGAAGGGGAATGGCAAGAGGATAGAATAAAAGACGAAGATGGAGCTGTGGATGTAATCAAGAAAGAAAATGATAACTTAGAAATTGTTGTCCCGAACTATCATTCTATAAAATCCAATATACGTCCGTTGATTCATAATGCCTTCAATCTGTTTGAAATCGCTTTAGAAACCATCCATAAGAGGAAATACAAGGGTTTCTTTAAGACAGGAAAAAAAATTTCATTGAAAAGAATAATAGACTACTTTTCTTCGAATTACACTCGGCGTACCTTTTGGCTCAAAAAGGTTCGTATTCCGAAGTGCAATTTCAACATCAATTTGGTTATTGATGATTCGTACTCATTAGTGGTAAATAAAGCACACACCAAAGTCATGGAATCCTTTGTGTTATTAAATGAGTGCTTCAAAACGTTGCAAAAGAACAAAGAGTGTGATAATAACAGCTTTAAATTCGAATGCTTTAAATTTGGGGAAACATTTGAGCATTTGAGAAGCATTGAAAGCTTATCTTTTAATCAAAAAACAACGGATTGGGTTGTGGGGGTTAAAGAATTGTTAAAAGGAGAGCTTGACAGTGACAGCAAACAAATAAACATATTTGTTACTGATGGGAGGATAAACCAAAGCAAACTAGATATTAGATTTATGCTTGAAAATAATACGGAGGTAGTTAATGGGAAAAGGGCATTCTTTGTTGTGTTGATGGATAGCAAAGAAAACACAATAAGAGAAGTGAAGAGTGTAAGTGTGACAGAGAGGATTGTGGAAGTGAAATATTATCTGGAAGATTTTCCATTTGAAAAGTATGTGGTTGTAGAGGAGTGTGAAGAGTTGCCAATGAAACTGGCGCAAATAATAATGGGGTGGTTGGAGAGCAATTAATTAATTAATACAATAAAAATCTGCGATATTTATTTCTTTTAACATGAAACAATTCTTCAAAATTCATACAATGTATTAGTTAGTAGCACGTTGGCCTTTGTTGAATTTGGCACTTCTTATTATATTTGGTTGTTAATGTTTTTCAAGAAACACAATAATTAATAAAAATTATATCAAGGATAACACTCAAACAAATAAAACATCGAGTATAAATTATTTACGCTTGACTTCTTTAGGAATATTTTTTATTTTTTGTATCAAGTTTTGTATCTGCTCGTATAATACCATATTAAGTGAAATACTAACTTCTCTATACCTATTGTTAACTCTGGCATTAACTTTTTTAAGATGTCCAATAATTCTTCTTTCTAAGTTTTGGTTTGAATTAGATGCAGCTGTCATGTTTTTAACTTGGTTTCTTAGTTTCGTAATCTCCAATATGTTTTCTTGTTTATCTTTATTTAACATTTGTATTCTTTCATTGTTCTTAAGTGCCAAAGTTTTCCATTTAAAACCATTTTCGATCAGTTTAGGAACATTGGGGGAGTTTCTATTAATTTTCAAGCTATCGTTGAAGTGTAGAATATTATACAAACTTTCTCGGTTTCTAGTCAACACTTTATAGTTCACACAGCTTTTATACATATCGGCCAGTTTTGCTTTTATAAAGTTGTTGTTTTGATACGTCTCGTTGTAATCTAATAATAAAGAAGAGTACTTATCGAATAATTCTTCTGTTGTTGAAATAGTTCGAAGTTCATCGTAAAGCTGTGACTTAATCGATCCAGAAAATCGTCTAGATATCAACTGTAACAGATTGAATGATTTGTTCTGTTTCTTTTCTTTCTTGGGAAACGACTCAAAGAACTTGGATTTAAGAAAAGTGGACAACATCTGTGTTTTGGCTTTCTCTGTGGCCAATAGATATTCTAAATCTCCTATGTTTCTCTTTGATTTGCCGAAGTATTCAATGGAAGAGTTAGATAATATGTCATCTTCTGGTAAAGTAGAATTTTGCGATTTTGTCATTTAGTTTTCAAATTTATCTGTTAACTTTATGAATGAAATATGTACGCGTTGCAGAAGYWCAKRAKTACTCCAGACACTATCACAAGGGCACTGGCAGCGTCCATTGATGTGGGTTTGATTCCTATCACCAGCCATTGGAGTAGAATGCCAGGGATTATGTTCAGTCTTTTTATTGTCGAGTTTGTTGTGAGAGTTTGAAAATAAAATGAAATATTCCCAGAAAATGCCACAGCAAAGAAAACAACAGAAAGGGGAAGGAAATTCATAAACTTCTTCTTAGTAAAGGACGTATCTATTTTTAGGATATTTAGAAACATACAGGTGTGCAGAATGCCGAGGGAGAATATTACTTGCGCTAAGTTAAGCATTCCAATGTATTGCCATTTAAAATTCCCCGCTATAGTTTTGATGCTAATAGGAAGGATAATAGCGGAAACACCAAAAGTAATTAGGAAAAAAAGACCTCTAAATGGTTTCAATATATTTTTTTCACCCTTGGATTTTCTTGTAGGTGCTATTAAATTTTTATTTTCACGTGTCTTGACATTTGTTATGTCTTTCATTTGCTTATTGGTGTTTCGATTTTAAAAATAAGAGTTAAATGTTTGAAATTTGTTGGTTTTAGATAAATATGGCAATAATACTCTTATAAATATTATCTGCGAATTATATAGATAAATCAAATGTTTTAAACGCCTGTATTCTTTGGATTATAAATATAGAAAAAATTTAAATTTTAAATTCAAACTTGATTTTATGCGCGACTTAGAAACTTTTTGGAATTTCCGGCCGAGCCATTTTTTGGTATTGTAAAAATTCAATTTGTGTATATTGTGTGTGGAGGTATAGGCAGAGTGGGTTTAATAAAAGATTATTGGGTTGTTCTATTTGCACACTATCTAATTTTCCCAAACCGCACTATATTTCAAATCTTACACGATGGGTTTCGTACAATGTAGAAATATTGTTTAAACTCTTATATTTTTTGATAATATTTGCTGTGGTCTGTTATATTTGATTTTCCAGAAAATTTTCAAAATTTACAAACACATTTTCCTTACTTTCCCAGGAATGCATCTAGGTCTAGTACTTACTAAGATGATTTACTATCCGCCCATATACTCGACCAAAGACATATTATACCGCAATTCTTTCTTTCATTCATTTCACCATCGCTTTTCAAAGAAAGACTAACATGATAAGTGAAGCCCCAAACCGCAATGATTTCACACGCATAACGTTGTCATTCCATGCTTTACCGGTCCTGATATAATAAAAGCTGACAGGGAAGAGAGTATCGGTAAATCGCGTACATATGTACATACAGTGATCCCTGGTTAAAAGCATACCTTATAAGATCACACCTCTTTAATATCACCAAAAAACAGGGGGTCCGCCACTTTAATTTTCATAAATGTGATATTAAAAAATTTTTCCAAAAAAATAAAATCTAAAAATGGGCTAAATGTCAACACAAATGTTATGTACTTTAAAAAAATTATGATATGACGAAATATATCGAAAATGCTGATCTTTTCTTGGATTCTGTATATGTGGTCGATAGAAGGATTTAAGCCACCATTCAAATTTCGCCTGGTTAAGATCACGTGAAATTGAAAAATTACCAAAAAGTGCTTTTAACCAGGGACAACTGTATGTGAATGTATGTCTTATTTCAAAAGATATGAAATATATGATTATCGGTACAGTCAACTCCGGATATAACAAAAAACTTCGTTATATCCGATCAAAAAATCCAGTTATGACAA
>JASNJN010000055.1:0-23574 GCA_030180075.1 Mikrocytos mackini | reverse complement strand
CTCTCTCTCTCTCTCTCTCTCTCTCTCTCTCTCTCTCTCTCTCTCTCTCTCTCACACATACACACATAATGATTTCGAAACTATATGACGGAGAATAAGCAGAAGAAAGACCTCCCACTACTCCCAACTATACCCCACCCAAACAGCCATAACAACAGTACACACGATAAAAGAATAATAGAATTAAGACCAGAGAAAACGATCGGTTGGGAACTGTCACTATCAAGTCCAAACAAAGCTTTCATACATGATATACAACCGGATCAAACAATCAACTCCAGTTTTAACACTAACTCAAACACTATTAAAACTAATCCCGATTCTAAACTCGACAACAATAATGGAACAGGCCTCGTCTCTAACCTAACCATCCCTTCTTCACTTGAGAAGCTTTCTAACTCCCCACAAGAACCAAGTGCTTCTATACAATATTCTGATGATGTGTCGGATCTCCCTGTTTCCAGTTCAATTCCCAAAACAATACAAAATGGTCTAAACAAATATTTTCAAATAGGGCAAGATTTTGATTCCTATAATGATTTCAAACTCATATTGGACCAATATAAAACCGAGTTCATAGCTGACATAATAATAAGTGATAGTAAAAAGATTGATACGAAGTGTAAAGAAATTAAAAAGTTAAATTCAATCCAGAATTTTATTTTAAAATTAAAATATCATTCTGCTACTTTTATATGTGAGTTTGGCGGAAAACAAAACAAACAAAAGAAGAAAGATGAAGACAATACTAAAATAAAGAAGAACACATTTACCCAAAAGATGGGCTGTCAATTCCTTATCAGCTTAAAATACAATAAAAGAAAATTGATAGTTGAAACTTTAACAGACCATTCAAAACACGCTAATATAACATTAAAGAAGCCTGTACTAGAAGACGAGATAAAAGTTTCTTTAGAGCAATTTCCAAATGAGAGAATAAACTTGCGTAGAATTATAAATACAATACCAGAAGAAAATTTAAAATTTCATTCCTACAACGATATTTATAATTTACGACGCAAAGCCACAGATAAGAATACTGATGAGAAAGATGACCAATTTGTTATTAAAAAACTGATAGGTGATTTTGAGGAAATTTATTACAATGATGAATTAATGGGAATTTATTATCAGGATGATATAATACGCGGATTATTTGACAATTATGGGGACGTATTATTCTTTGACGCTACGTATAATTTATTTAATGAGAGTTGCGCATTGTTTATCTTAAGTATCATAAACGGTGAAGGTTATACTGAACCAGTTTTGATATTTTCTACAAGCGATGAATGTTTCGAAAGTGTTGCGGTTTTTTTTCTGAAATTTATTTCAGATAATAATAGGAATAAACCGTTGCTTTGTTTTACTGACAAAGATTGGGTTGAGCGCAAAACAATAAAGACGATTTTCCCAAATTGTAAACTAAGATTATGTGTTTACCATGCTACAAAGACTATAAATTCCAAAATAAATTCATTATATCCACACAAATCAAAAGAAGAAAAGGAACAACAGAAAGAAATAGTGAAAAGGCTTTTGTTTGCAAAAAACTTAGATGCGTATATAAGGGAAATTTGCAATCTTGACGAAGAACTACGAGTGTATTTCATGAAAAACTGGCACAAATACAGAGACGAGATAATAAGAAACCGTTATGAAAATAGAATCGACATGTTTAGCAGAACCAATAATAGAGCCGAAGGAATCAATAGTTCAATTAAAAGACATTTTTTGGGGAAGCGGAAAATGTCGATATTCTTTGTGGAATTGGAAATTTTCATCAAAAGATTAAGGAATGAAAAACATAGGCTATTTGTATTAAGATACATAAAGGTTAAAACCTCATCTGAATTTCCGCCCATAATAAGACAGGCAGAGGACATGTTGTGTTTGTTTGCTGCAGACATTATGATCAAATTTCAATGTAGTGATGTAAATACTAGAGAGTCTTGTAGGTTACAAGGTCAATATGGCCTTATATGCATAAATTGTGTAAAGAATAAAGGAATGGGCATCAATACTTTATTGGATACGGTAAATAGAAGATGGAGACGTTCACTATTTATTGGGAATTTTAACTTCGATAAACTAGGCATGAAGAAGGAGGATTTTGATTTACAGATTAATTTTAAAAACGAGAATCAACCAGAGATTGAATATAATAACCATTTCTGCCTTAATGAAGAACCCAAAGATTACCAGAATATTTATAATAAAAAGGAAATAGATGCTAATAGTGTTGAAAATTCTGAAAATATAACGCTTTCTGATTTAAAGTCTAGTTCAAAAAGTAAATCAGAAAATTATTTGTTTATTTTAACAAAGCAAATTGCACACCAGCTTAAAAATATGAAGAACGTTCCATATGGCAAAAAGAAAGAATTTTTGAAAGATATTAAAAAAGGGCTTGATAAAGGTTTAAATAATTATTTAAAAAAGTAATAAAATAATTCATCAAAAATATTTATTTATATAAAATTGTACACTAACACAACATTGTTTGTTTAATTTACACATATTTTTACTTAATTAAAACTTTTTTATTTATGCTACTATCCGTTTTTTATGGAACTAATTCATTTTTATCATACTTTGATATAACGTATGCTTTAATCCCGAGCTAAATTTATATAGGAGCTGTAATTGTTTGCATTGACACGTTATATAGTTCATCAAAGTGTTTTAATTCTGAATAATGTGCTATCTCTTTTGTCAAAATTTAATAATAACATCGGTCCAGAATAAATCAATGTAGTGATAATGAAAGCTTAATGTGAAATATAATTCGAAAAGTAATGATTATTATTGTTTGATCCGTTTGTATATCATGTATGAAAGCTTTGTTTGGACTTGATAGTGACAGTTCCCAGCCGATCGTTTTCTCTGGTCTTAATTCTATTATTCTTTTATCGTGTGTACTGCTGTTATGGCTGTTTGGGCGGGGTATAGTTGGGAGTAGTGGGAGGTCTTTCTTCTGCTTATTCTCCGTCATATAGTTTCTGAAATTTAAATTTTTAAATTTACAAATTTTGATTTATAAAACATACCCCGCCTTTTTGAAAACTACGGATAACAACAATGGGTTTACAAACCATAACACGTAGCCCCATTTAATATAATGGCTATAAGTGGTCAAATATGGCAACATAGTTTTAAAGAGAACAGAGTAATAAGAAGGATAATACAAATTATAGCTACAACAAATGTATTAATAAACTTTAAAATATCCATACCAGAAACAACAAACATTGAAAACGCCTGCAAAAATTCTATTTCTGGTGGGCCTCCTAATTTAACCTATTTTAACTGTCCAAGTAATTGACCGATTGTGAGTATTTTCTTTTATTGTGTTTGTCTAAATATGACCCAAATTTAAGTAGTGTCCGAGAAGCCTCGTTGTTGTTATTCATTTTGATAAAAGATTTTTTGTAAAATCTGAGAAATGAAAAATATTAATTTTGTCTCTCAATTTTCTCATTTTCACACGAAAACACAAATTTCATGTTTCAGAACTATAAAACTATAGTAGAAGCAAAACAAATCGATAAAGTATTTTCACCTTTTAAAATTTTAATTTTTCTAAAAATGTTCAAACTCAAAAGGATCAACAGGCGTGTATCACAGCAGAGATCTAAACAAAGAAAACGCCACTTCCAAGCTCCAGATCATCTAAGATTGAAGATTATGTCTAGTGGTCTTTCAAAAGAACTAAAAGACAAATACAAGAAAAGAACTTGTTCTATAAGAAAGGGAGATACTGTTAAGGTTATCTCCGGCGAGCACAAAGGATTGAGTGGCAAGGTCAACCGTGTGAACAGAGGAAACTTCCGAATTTACGTGGATGGGATTAGCAAGAAGAAACAAAACGGCGATGAGTACAACTGTGCAATTCACCCAAGCAGATGCCAGATAATCGAATTATACATGGATAACAGTAGACAGACAAAGCTTGAAAAGGGATTGAATTAATGAGTAAATAATTAATGGAATAACGTAATTTAATAAAAATACATCGTTAATATTGGCTATATACTTTTGGTACATTTAATATGGTATATTTAAATCTATATTGAGACATTAATTAGGTTTAATTACAATTTTTAAAATATTCCTTACCATTTTCGAGAAATTGCTTATGGTAAACGTATTTCTTGTGTATTTCAAAATTTTCGAATCCAACAAAGAATATAAACCATAAGTGGATGTAATGTTCAATAGAGTTGCATTTATAGAAATATGACTCAACAATAGATTCAAACAAAGAAATTTAAAATGGAAGATTTTGATTCAACATTGTCGTCAATACAGTATAACCTCACCAAAGAAAACAAGAGGTGGAAGACGACAGACCTAATGCTTATATACTTTATTTTTGGCCCTGTTAAGACTTCCTATATTTTAGAATACGTCAAATCACCTTCTTGTAAGATTTACAAACTGAAGGAAACAACCCTATGTTTTTATATATTATCCAACTATCGTGGTGAGGCTTATAAGATTATAAAAGGCCACTGTAGTTGTGACGTACCGTTTATACAACAGGGGCACCGAGAAATAAGTCCATGTGAACACTTGGTAACATTAAGCCTCTTAAAATCATTGAAGGTGAACATTCCAACATTATACATCACAAGGAGTGAATTTGCTGACATTTACTTTGATTACTCAAGCTAATATTACCTTTGTTCTATTTACTTATGTAAAGCATTGTTTTATGTGAATATCACTCCGATGTTTTGATGCTCAGCTTCCCTACAGACAGTGTAAATGTGTCCATAATTAATTTAAAGTCTTCTAAAGCTTCGGCGTCTATACTATCAAGTTCTAATTTGTTAATCAATGAGTTGAAGATGTCATTAATTTCTGCTCTAACGTGCTCATTCTCTTTACTTCCAATTATCTTATCTTTATATCTTGAAAACACCGTGTTGTAATTTACTATGATTAAAAATATAGGGTCTATGAACTCGGGGAAGTTGTCTTGGTTTCCCACAACCATATTGTCGAACATAGCTTCGAATATTTGAATTATAGTCTCCGAGTTTTCGTTCAAATGTTTTTCTATCGTAATTGCATTGCTATCCTTGTCCCAAACAGGGTTCAGGAATTCCTTGTACCTATACTCAAGCAGATTGGTAACCGCTTTACTTGCATAAACTCTACTTCGTTTGTCAGGCATTTGCAGTGCTTCCAAGATAAGGGAAAGCATTGGCGAAAGTAAGTTGAAATCAA
The DNA here is from genome assembly GCA_030180075.1 of Mikrocytos mackini. Taxonomy (NCBI): domain Eukaryota; phylum Endomyxa; class Ascetosporea; order Mikrocytida; family Mikrocytiidae; genus Mikrocytos; species Mikrocytos mackini. The sequence goes on along the minus strand of JASNJN010000055.1, from coordinate 18,339 downwards.
ACTCAACTATAATGTCCATGTGTTTTCGAATTAATTTGTAAGTTAGCTTTATGATGTAAAAGAATAACTTCTGATGGCTTATTAAGTCTATAAGTGGAGATGAAAGAACGACCTGTAGAATGGAAGATAGACACTTGTATAGGGAGTTGTCATTGTAGAAGCTCATTGCACCGAACGATATGAACTCACAGGACACTGTAGACGTAAGTAGTTTTACGGCCAAACATAGAGGTTTGTATTTCGTAACGGATAGGTTTTCTTCGTTTGGTTGAAGGAGATTAAGTTTGTTACTCAATATTAATACTATTTTAGTAACATCTTTAAATATACTCAGTATTAGTTTATCAGAAGGTAATCCACCGCCTATTGTACTGAGTATAAGAGTGTTTCCTACGGGGACGTTATCCACAGAACTCAAGTCGCAGTAAAACTTTATTACTGCCGATGAAATATTCCCGTCGTTGGAGTATGTTTCAAGTGTGCGTAAAAGAATCGAATTGTTTTTAGAAGTGAACCAACGAATGAATAACGCGAAGTGGTCGTATGTGTTAAATGAACAAATAACACCTCTTAATGCGTAAGATATGATGAACACATTTCTTTTAATTTCGTTGTCTAATTCCTGCCCTTCATTAGTCACTGTGTTTAGTTTGTCTAACAATTTGTCAATTGGTGAGATTATCGATTTAAAGTAGCTTATCCCGAACTTACTAAATAATAACAACCCCATTAGTTCAAACAATCTCTTTATTACTTTAAGTACGGATTTGTCGTTGTTCTTTAAAAAGGCCATTTCCGAGACGTCGAAAAGAATGAGTTGATTTACGTACTTTAGTTTCCCATTCAAAACTCCATCTTTGGGCTTCTTTAAAAAGTCTAGTTTGTCTGTTTCAATGTCGCTTGTTAAAATAGAGTCAAGTGCTAAAATACTACTCTTCAACAAAGGAATAGAGGAAGTGTCGTTGTATATTTTTAGGTTGGTAAGCGTCTTTCTAATAAGCAGGCCTTCCAAGTGATACACATCGAGCGTCTGGCCCATGGGCTGATGTGTTACTTGGTACATTGCGTCTATTTTAACTGGTCTTTCTATCTCTAGAGCATACTGCAAATACGGGCCGAGTTGAGTTGATAATTTCTCGAAAAATGCCATATCCAAAGTTAATTTGTTGTAGTAATTAAGAGGTGAGTTGCTGTCAAAAAAATTGGTACTGAAACACTTTATTAATTTGACCAAGTTTAAATCCAAAAATCTAAGTGTTTGTAAAGATTTGTCGCCTTTTAATCTATTTTCGATCAAAATTATAACCTTTAGGAGAATCGTTGAAATTAACACAAACCCGTCTTTGTTTATGCTCTCTCCATCATGCCCGTCTATGTAGTAAGAATTGGAAGTAGCTAATGTACTGATAACTTCCACTATCTTTGCAAGCTTTAGCTCTATTTTGTTGTACTCCTTATTGCCGCTTATAAGTTTTATGTACTCATCACATAAAGTACTGCTTATTGTAATCAAGTTTTCAAGCATGGCTTGTGCACCATGTGTCTTTATTATGGCTGGCAAGTGTTTGCTGATATGCACGTTACCTTTGTGTGGGAATGTGAAGTCAACCTCGTTGATATCCACGGCGTAGTCCACGCTGTTCACCATAGCCTCAATAATGCATTTAGAAATGTTCATTAGACAGCTCGTTACAATTTCTCGCGCTGAGTAATCCTCTGCTGAAATGTTTATGTTTTTTATAGGCATCAATCCGTATTCTTTGAATCTATACACAGGGTTCCTTATGTTATTTGAAACAAACAGGTTTTCTTGGGCCATTTCTTTCCCACTTAAAATGTTGTTGAGAGTGTCTGAAATTGTGAGAAGGGAAGAGGTGTTCGCTGAGTATAAGTAATGTACCGCATTGGCTACCTTACTCCAGTACTTTAACAAAAACTGGAACCTCTCATCGTTGAATGGAATGCTGACAAGACAGTACTGGCTATATTCTATTGATTTGTCCAAATAAACCCAAAAGAAAGGAATGTTCAAAAGTTCAGACATGGGATAGTTGCTCTTTATACTAAACATGAACTCAAATATCTTATGCATGAAGTCTTGCAAGTCCACATTTTCTGCTACATCACTTTTGTCTATCTTTGAAACATTCTGAATTAACAAAAGACAAGCCAACATGTTCTTCGAGAGGTACGAGTTTCTCACAGTTTCACTGGGAAATATTACACGCCTAACTTGTGCTAGTCTACACAAACATTCCGTAATGCCGTTTAAGAACCTATAAAGATCCACACTGTTTTCCTCGTTCATAAAAAGGTAGTTTGATATATTTGATAGCACAAGCACCAAGTCAAAGCCTTCGGTCTTTTCTAGTTCTTCGCCTGGAAGTATTAAGGACTGAAAGAACAGTGGAACGTGAAGGGACATGTTCGAGTTGTCTACAGTCTCAGACATAAATGTGTTTATGAAGTCGTAATTTATAATATTCTTTAAAATTAAAAGAGCGTTTTGAAGGAGTTCTTCAAATGGGAATTTAATGTTGTTTACAATTAAATTGTTGATTAAAGCAAACATTTCGTTTTGTACTGTGAATATTGGAAGAAGGTAATTCTCTTTGAAGTTTGATGTGGTCTTTTTGTTCAGAGAAGCCTTGATATTAACAATGGGCGTGGACATCTCTTTTATCAATTCAGCGAGAATGTTGGAAAATACATTTATCTTTGGTATAATTTCTGAAGGGTTTGTTAAATTGGCTTTTAGTTGTTCTAAGGATTCTTTGAGTTTGTCGACAAGTAGTTTGTTCAGTATGATAGACCTTTCCTTGTCTTTTAAAAGATAAAGCTTTAGAATGCGCACAGGAATGGCTATTAACATATTTTGAATAAAATATGGAAAACTCTTTGTGACAATGAGGGTCAGAATTGATTCCGCATAAGTAAATGCAGTTTCTGAAGCTATTTCTATGTGGAAGGACGTGAAGAGATGAGTAGCTGTGGAAGCTGCGATCATTAATGCAAAGTTGTTCGAAGACGTCTGTAAAACTTCTAAAGCGATAGATAAGTACGATTTGTTTTTTAGCAAAAGGCCCAGGGTTTCATTCGCCTTGCTAATTTCACTAGAGTCGGGCTGGGTGTACTTGATTTCAGCGAAGCGCTCTATAGTTTGTAGATCGATTGAGGGTGTATTCATTTCGGAATATATATTTTTATATTTAACTTTTTATTTTTGTTTTTAAAATTAGGAAAGTTCCTTTTGCAAATTATAGTTAATTAATCCTGATACTACTTGGTTTATTAACGAACAATTAACTAAATTTTTAACTAGGCAAATAAAACCCAAATTGCGGAAATATTTTTTATAAAAACAGTGATTGGGTTCAGAATACATTTTAAAATACACAGGTTATCATTTATTTCATTTTACTATATTTCAACTTCTTTCTTGTTCTTTTATTACTTTGAAATTTTTTATTCTTGAAATGAACAACGATTGCTCAAACAACGAATCAGAAGATTCCTCATCTGAAGAAATCACCCCTGCTACAAAGAAACCAAAGACCATGACTACTAACCCGATTAATTCAATATCGAATATTTCCTCGAAGATTTTACCTTCGGTGCTTCTCTTTTACAAGAAAAAGTACGAAAACTTTTATTCCAAGCATTTAAACAAACTAAAAAAGCGTGGTCTATCCACGCCTCCAACAACTCCGTCCTCTTTGCATTCAGAATATACTCAAATAGCCTCCAAAACTCAAAATAAACAATTTTCTTCTTTCAATAACAAGGAACAGTCATTCCTTAGTCTTCCCATATACAACTACAAAGACAAAATACTAACCTCTTTAAAATCGTCTTATTTTCTTGTTATTAGTGCTGAGACAGGCTCTGGAAAAACAACACAACTACCAAAGTTTCTTCTATCTTCCTTAACTTCAAATAAACAAATAGCATGCACACAACCTAGAAGGGTGGCCGCCATTTCAGTAGCTAAACGTGTGGCAGAGGAACTAAATGAAACGGTAGGAAACACTATTGGATATTGCGTTCGGTTTGACACAAATGTATCAAAAGCTACTAAACTAAAATATATGACCGACGGATATCTTTTAAAAGAAGGAACAGACGATCCTTTGTACAGCAAATACAGTTTCATCGTTTTAGATGAAATACATGAAAAAACTATTTACTCAGAAGTTCTTATGGCATTTCTCAAAAAGGCTGTAGAAGCAAGAAAGAACACAGACAATGAACTTAAAGTTATTCTTTGTTCGGCTAGTTTAAATGAAACCAAATTGGCGAATTACTTCAAATGCAAAGTTATTAGAGTGGAAGGAAGGTGTTTTAAAGTTAAAGTTAAATACAGTAGACAACAAGTAATCGATTACGTTGAAAAAGCTATTCAAACTGCCTTAAACTGTGTTATAAAATGCCTAGAAGATTTAGATACAGATAACAAAGACGCTACAATATTATGCTTTCTAACTGGTAAAGAGGAAATATTGTACTCTTGTGATGTACTTACTGATAAACTTAAAGCGTACTTAGAAGAAGAATTAGAACCATCTTTATTTAAGAACAATACCATAAAACAATACGACAATATTATAGTTAACGATTCGTTTGCAAAATCATTTAAAACGACTAACAAAGAAGCCAACAACATTAACATTGAAATTTTACCCTTTTATGGGTCAATGTCTTTTGCAGACCAACAACGCGTTTTCAACACAAATAAGAACCTCACCTTTAAAGTTATATTTTCTACTAATTTAGCAGAAACTTCTTTAACTATCCCAAATGTAACAACCGTAATAGATTGTTGTTTTTGCAAAGACAATTTCTTCGACTCAGAATCAAGAATAAATAAATTACTTCTTTGTCCACTCACTAAAGATGCCCTTTTACAAAGAACAGGAAGAGCGGGAAGGGTTAGAGAAGGCACCTGTTACAGGCTCATAACAAAAGAGATATACAAATATGATTTAGAAAAAGAAACAAAATCGAACATTTTAAAAGAATCAATAGATAGTTTAATTATGCTTTTAAAATACCAAAATATTGAAATAAGCGATTTAGAATGGCTAGAACAACCTTCATTCAGACAAATAGAAAGTGCTACAAAACACTTAAAATTAATAGGTCTGTTAAGTAGTCACACAGAAAACAACAAACTTACAAAACTGGGTAAAGAAGCAGCTAAACTTCCTTTGGAACCTTCAATGGCAAAATTTCTCATTCAATGCCACATAAATGGAATAGGCGCAGAAGCACTTTGTATAGTTTCTATGATGGAAACATTTAAACATATAGAAAATATTGAACCAGATAAACATGACGGATTTGAAGGAGATATTTTTATGCTACTTAATTTATACAGACTTTACCTCAAAAACAAATGGAAAAAGAAAAAAAGAATGCCTAAATGTTTACAAGGGTTAAATAGAAAAGACTTAGAGAAAGCAGAGCTTGTTTGTAAACAGCTAAAACTAGCACTCGAAAGAGTAGAGGGAGTTGAAATGAATAATAGTAAATTGGAACGGTTATTAATGGGTAAAAATCTAAAGGACAAATTAACAGTTTTATTGATGAGCTGTTTTCCTTTGAATTTGGCTAAAAAGGTTAATAACGGATACGAAATTATTTGGAATGGTTTAGAAGCTAGAATACACCCTGGTTCTGTTTTGTATAAAAGGCAACCTAGATACGTGTTTTTTGGAAGTGCATTTTGTACAAATAATATTTATTTACAATTCTGTAATATAATGTTGAAAGATCACATTGTAGAAGTAATGAAGAATTTATATGGAGAAGAACCATTCTTTAATGATTTTGAGGGATCATTTAACAATTAACTTAAGATTAGAAGATGAAGTTACAATTGGAATTAATTAGAATTAATTATAAATTTCTGAATTCTATTCAAAAAGGAATCCCTTGTCTATTAATTGTAGTTTCAGTTTGTCTAACAACTTTAAAATAAAATACTTGTTCGTGCTTATTTACATTCATCATTTCCACACTTGTAGTTCTATATAACCTAGCACTAAAAAATAGAAATAAGAGTACTCCAGTTATGACCAAAAGCTTTAATATTCTCTTTGATTAGAAATACGTTGATAGTTTTGTTGGCTTCCTCTTCCCCGAAGTGTTTTAGTACAACGAAATAAATCATAAACAGAGTAAATATATGATTGCTTATTCTCCTGACGTGTTGTGAAAAGAAGGACATCCTAAGAGAAGTTATTTGAGTTTTGTTTCCAAACTTAAAATTTTTAAGAACTAAGAAATTTCCATACAAAGACAACACAACCCGCCATAACCCTATGTAAGCGTTATATGGGCATACATAACATGGTTCTATGCATGGTTACTTTAATTTACTTCCAAAATATCGAATAACAGAATTAAAACAAATATTAACATATTTTTATTGAATTTGTGATATAAAAGAAAAGAGAAGTTAAATAAATCAAATAATTAATATTTTACTGTAGCTTTTGTCTACGAAAACAATCCAACTTCGATTTTCCCTGACTTTTTAAACAAATCAAAGAAGTTGTTGAACTCTTCCGTCATATAAAACCCACCCAAATCCGTCTTCAAAGTTTCCTCAATCGAACAAAGCGCTTGTTTTTTGGTCAAATTCGATCTTCCAAATATTGAGATTGTATTCCTTTCACTATTATTAATTGTCTCCCAAAGTTTAACGAATTCCAGTTGCTTTCTTTGACTTACACTTTCGAAATATTCCCTTAATAGAGCCCTCGGCCTATCGTTCTCAAGTATGTTTCTTATTCCAAAATCTATTTTTGAACCGTGTGAAAAAGATTCTAACAAAATATAACTGATTGAGAATAAGCTTGGAACAATTTTTTCACAATCAAGCAGAATGTACCGTGTGTATTTTGTCAGACGTATCCCCAATATGATCTCAATAAAGTACTGTAACATTGCGGTGCAATTTATTAAGCTGAAACATAAGAACGAAGCAAAAATCCTTTTGAAATGATTTCCTTTTCTAAACTTCTTATAAAGAATTATATAAGTCAAAAGCACACAGGCAGTAAACACTGTTAGGAGAGAAGTTAAGAACTGGAACATAAAGAAACCACTATCCACCCATTTTATTCCAGCTCCGCAATGTCTGAAGTAAATATTCCCATCTATTTCAAAGTCGTGTTTAGGTTTAGCTCCCGTCAATGGAAGCAGCACCAACTCTACGAATAGAAATACACCGAGGACAACTGAGTTCATAATGTACCCAATTGTAGTGAGTTTGTAGATGCTGAATTTCCCAAACACGATGAATGACACTAACAACGCTAAGCCTATCAAACTAAAGACTTTTAAAGTCCACATGAAGTTAAAAGCCATGTAGAAGTAGCATATGTATTTGTTTCTTAATATATTGGAGTTTACCATGGAGATTATCACTGTGAGAATGGAACCAGGGATGTCTGCTAATATAAGTAGGATGACTAGAAGTAAACGCGGTTTTAAAACTGTGCTTTTATAGTCATGGTGAACTTTCCAAAATGCGATAGAAGTGGTAAGTATGTTGGAGATAAGTATTGGTAAAGTTATTGCTAGAATCATACTTACTGTAAGTTCTGTGTTTGTCCCGCCGAATGGCTATGTTTTATGGGCTGATAAGTAACATAGGTGTCTAAATAATACTTCTAACTGTTGTATCAAAGGAGGGCTTGATTGGAAACAAAATTTTTTAATTTTTTAAAATTGAAACACAAAATTTTGCCGTGCAACAAGTGTTTTGTAGATTTATTATTCTACTTTATAATCATTGGATTTAGAAATATATTATTTAGATATTTTAGGCGAAATGTCAACGTTGGGTAGAAATAACTCGAAGTTTTCTTATATACAGTGGAAACTCGCTTATGTCATATCTGATTGAATCATTACACCATATGTCAATGTTTTTGAGCTTGAATCCCTATATAAATCATTGCGTTTTAATATTTTTTTAACGTAAGGGATATTGTTATGTAATTTAGAAGACAGGTATTGTATATAAAGTAGTTTAATATAACATAGTCATGCCTTGTTTGATATAAATGTTTTATTGATTGATTTCCATATGAAATATTATGAAAAGTAAAATTTTGAAACCGAAGAAAACTTACCTAATTGTAGCATAGAAGAAAGCTCTGTGTGATTATAAAAAGAAAGTAGAATTTTATTTCTCAAAAGTAGGATGTTGGGCCAAAAAAAATTAGTTATAGCCAGTCAGTTAAAATTAATTATAAATGCCCCGAACATCCAATTCTATTTATAGATTTTAAATTTTAATGGTACAAGAATGGAATATGTACTAATTCAAAACAATTTAGATTTTAGAGTTTATACAACCATTTATAGCGTGTTTATATATTACTCTACTCACACTATAGTAATATCTCTTTAAAATCAGAAGTTTTTATTGTCAATAGACGTTATGTCAATTAAATTTCGGTTTTCATGGAAATCCCCGAGAGGTTTCCATAACCAAGTTTCCACTGTAGAATGTTAACATTTTAAACGATAAATTATATTATTTGAAACCCAAGCAACCAAAAAGCCCTCAAAACATTCACAAGTGTGTTGCAAACTATGAAAAATGAATACAAAGTTTTTAAATAATTATAACGTGTTAATTTTTGGGTTTGAAAACTATATGTTACATTTTAAATTTGCGAAAATTATCTCACAAAAAGATGATTTTTAATACACTGGAAAACACCATTAAACACTGCTTTATAATTTAATGTAGAGTTAATTTATTTTATATAAAGGAATTGAATAACGTAATAAGAGCGAGAAACCTTCGCTGATCCCCCAGCCCAATCTAATATATAATTCATCAATTTCGCCAAATAGATAACTTTTATAAGGACAAATCAAAAATTTTGTTTTTAAAAACTTCAAATTCTGTCATAAAATTTTAAAGATTCATACAATGAATAAAAGTCTAATTACGTTAGCTATAGCCTTGTTGGGATTCACGACAGAAATGTTGAATGTTGATAATGCGGAGATCCTATTGGATCAGGGATTAAATCTAAAAACGGAACAACCAATGTACAAGAAAACAAGGTACCGCACTTCTTTCACATTGAAACACAAAGTAGATGCACAGGGAAAACAGGAAAGTAGTGTGGATAAATATTACCTTGTAAACCTTTATGTGAGTGTTCTAAGTGCTGATCTTTCCAAGTTATTGTTGATCACATACTTGGCAGCGACCTCCAAATTAATTGAAACCCCAGGAGATGGGTATACTGTGTGCAAACCTTTGAGCCTTAGAGATAGAACGAAGGGTGCCTTAAACCATCAAACTGAGAACAAAATTGAAATTAAAAAAATTTCAAATGAAAACGATGGGAATTACACGATCAACCCCTGTGAGCATCAATCTGAAAAACAACCAGACTGTGGCGTTACATTCACTATATCAGCAACCCAAGCCAGCCCGGAAAGCTACACCCACAACCAGATCAAGATTGTTGTCAAACTCCATGGCAATACAATTTTGCTTAGCCATAATGCAATACGAAACGACCAAACGTCCAAAAAGCTATTTGAACCCAAACTGGATATTTATAGAAATTTATATGGTTCATTTAAAACGTTGAATGCACATAAAGAGATGAATCAGATCTTGTGTAAGTTAGATGCAAAAGAGAAATGTTTGGATTTTAGTAATATTATAAATGAAGAGAAAATCCAATTACAAAAGAATATTAAACAAAATAAGAATTTAGGACAATCTGAAACTGTGGTTGTTGATTACGAACTAAATAAGTTGGCATTACAGGGGAATAAATCACTCAATGCAAAAGGAAATATACCAGTTATTAGAAAAAAATTTTTAGAGGATTCTATTGGTAAAAAGCAAATGAAAGAAAAAAGTATGAAAACAAAACGTTCAAAAAATGAATTAATAAATAAAGCTCAAGAACAAACCGAATTGAAAACAGAAGAAAAAAGAGAAGTATATCCTAAAAAGGAGGATATGCTTGATGATGCAAAAAAGACTGATAATGAAGAAATAAAACTTGCAATAAAAGAAAGTGAAACAAAAGATGTGATAGTAAGACGAAAAAAAGAAACTGATAAGGAAGTAGAACAAATAATGAAAGAAAACAAAACAAAAGATGTGATAGTAAGCCGAATAATAGACGAGGATAAAGAAGGGAATTATTATGAAACAGATAAAGAAGAAATAAAACATATTATGAAAGATTTCGAAATAAAAGACGTGTTTTCTAGACAAACAAATGATGAGATAGTAAGACAAAATATAGATGAAGATAAAGAAGGAAATTATTATGAAACTGAAACCGTAACAGATAAAGAGGACATCAAACACACAATGAAAGAAAATAAAACAAAAGATGAAATAGTAAAACGGAAAATAAACGAGGATGAAGAAGAATACAAAATAAAGGAATACATTGCAGAAGATAAAACATCAAATTCGAAAGTAGATGAATATAAAGAAGAAAATGAGTTTGAAACAGAAACAGAAATAGATGAAGAAACAAAAGATATACAAAAGGGATATGTCGGAGAAGGCGGAATTGAAGACACAACATTAATAGTAAAAATAGATGAAGACCTAAAAGAAAACTACCCAGTGAAAATAACAAATATAGATAATGTTGAAACATCATAAACAATAAACAGAGAACGGAATGGGTACCATGAAAACGAAAATAAATCTAAAACAGAACTTAATTTAGAATCCCACGGTGCTAAAAATCCAAGTGAAACAGCCAGCAGCACGAGCTCACGAAAGAACCTATTGATTCATGAAGATGATGATAATGAAAACGAAAATGACTCTAAAACAAAAATGAATGGCACTGAAAATCTGAATAAGACAACAAGTACTTATCCAACCAAGAAATCGTGGGTTAGCGAAAATAAAATGGTTTTCGGTTCTATTTTGGGTGTAGCGGGACTTGGTTTATTATCTGCAGGTTATGTGTTTATTAAACACAAATTTATGAATGAATATGGAGATAATTTAGATAATAATAATCTAGATGAAACAAGAAATCTGGTTTAATTAATTTTTAATGAATGGACGTTTTTAATATATAAAGTTTAGGTTAAAGAAATATCGAAATTAAATATTTATAGATAAAATCTTTAAAATATAAGCTATCGCGAAAAATGAAAGTCAAATTTGATTATATTTTTAAACACATAAATTAACAAAACAAAACGAGTTGTAAATTATAATTTCGTTACGTCAATTTCACTAAAAATATCAATGTTTTCAAAACCTTTAACCAAGACATTACTATTTGCAACTTTGATGATAAGAACATTTCATAACTTTAAACAGTCTTTTAGATTACTGTTTCGTACGAAATCAGGATTGACTTATTTTGTCGATTTAACTTTCAACTGCACAGAACACCGACTACAGACCTCTGGATGCTTATCAAAGGTTAAAGTGTTTCACTTTCGCTCTGAATCTATGTCCACCGTACCTTTACAATTTGGCACTCCCTTTGTATCGATCTATAAGCAAGACTACATAATTTCTTACGAAGAGTACAGCATTTTCAGAATAAATGAGAAGAATAAACAACAAAAAAACAGCGTACGCCTGCGTCAAAAGGTTTCGTACCCAGACACTGTACATGTAGGAATTCCGATACCAATAAGCATCCATTCTATCGATGAAATGTTTCTAAACACAAACCATCGTAGAAAAAGACAAAACAAAAACGAAAATGAGCAACTACCAATAAGTTATCTTATAGATTTATTGTACGACATTTACAAAGACAAAATAAGCAACTTTAGAACAGTAGATAACACTATTCGACTTGTTTATTTTAAAGAAACAACGAAAAATCTTAATAAAATAAACGAGGAAGAAATACAAAATAAAAAACTGTGGCAAAATGTATTTGATTGGTTCAATGAGAAATATAAAACTAAAGAGCCCGAAGAAGAACTTTACGATTTCTACGAAGACTTATTCAATGATTCCAAATTTTATCCACAAGAGTTGAAATTGGGAGTAATAGTTTTTATTGACAGAATAGAATTAAACAATGCAATAATAAAAAACAAAATAAAAAATGACTTTAATAGAAATAACGATAAATTTACAGTGATGCCGTGTTATGAAGATAATCTTCTTCTTATAGTAATGGTTAATAAACTGTTTATTTTGTATCCGAATGATGGTGATAAAGCACAAGACTATAAACTACACGAAGATTTTAGTCCATATTTGATGGGGCTTTATGAAGTAAAGAAAGTAGAGATTAATGGAGAAATGGCGAGAAATATATAAATGAAAATTTGTCAATAAATTTGAGGTTTATAAAATAAATTATGTGTAAATCCTTATATATATTTGAACGGGTTAAGTTAAGGAAATTACATTAATAGTTTAGAGTTAAAATGACAATAAATTTCGATTGTATTATGTAAAAATAAAATAAAACAGATTATAAATTTATGGTTTAAAACTTTCGCTTTGAAGGGCTTGAGTATTTAATTATTCAAAATAAATCTTCTAATAATTATATTAAACGATTTTGTATTTGTTTTATTGTTTTAGATATCCGTATACATGAACTATATCTATTGCATTCTGATAGTCTATATTTATTAAACCTAAACCCAAAACTACTATTTATAAAGACAATTACTTACTTGTGTTATAAAGTCTATTTTCAATGAGGTCCAATGTTTTGTGATTTAAATCATTGTACTCTATATCTATTGATTTTTTATCTATCAATGTAAGCGATACAGGGCAGTGTTCTTCGATAATATTAACCAATGTACTGATTTCCTTCTTGTCAAACTCCGCTGTCATTTCCTTTAGTCTCTCTATTTTCCTTAAAAGCCCTGAATCTTTAGATGCTAAGTAATTCTCACTGTTTCCTTTTCTCAGGAGAATTTCTATTTTCTTTTCCAAAAGAGATGAAAGAAACGAGGCAACCAAATGCATCGAAGATCCTGGCTGATTGTATGTGATTGCATTATTGAACACCAACCTCATGTCTTCAATGCAATCATCCGGGGTCTTGTACTTTTGGTTTTCGAGGTTCTTTGCAACTGTACCCAAATCCATTGGCTTCTTTATCTTCTCAGGATAGTCTGGGAGGCCTAAATCCTCCCAAGGCACTGCTAAGTTAAAGTCATTCGCCCCAGGGAGCGACATCATGAACTCTGTAAGTTTATTGATGTCCTCGAATAGGTTGTCGTAGTTCAACCTCAGAAATAGGCCATGACTTTCTGCTGACATTTTTCAAAATTAAAAATTTCTACACTATGCAGCAGCACTTGGCCACCGATCTCACCCGCAACTTATCCAAGATCCACAGAACATTCTGTTGTATATCTGGCATGATTTCTCAGACTCGTTTGAATTTTCTACAGATCAAAAACAAAAGTCCTTGTAACATAACAACTGATAGCATTCGAATGCTCAAAGCCATTCAAAAATCAATAACAGAAATCTTCAAACTAAAGACTACAATAAAAGGGTACAACGTTAAAGTAATAGCGAATAGCAAAGGGGAAAGAAAAGTGGATCAAAAAAAGATGACAGAGCTTTACGACATAAACATTGATCTCTTTTCGTTAAGTGAAGAACTTGCAGACGTTGTACAAGAACTTAGAGATATTAGTAGTGTCGCAAGCAATCAAATTGCAGTTAAAGTGACTGAAATGGTGGAAGATAATACAAAAAAAATAAGAATAATTGTAGAAGAGTTCAGAAAATGCTTAGAAAACAATTATAGCAATATTTATAGAACTTTATTGGGAAGTAATTAGCTAGTTATAGTTATAAGATTTGAGATTAAAAGTAAATATTTTTAACAGAAAACAAAAAGAAACCTTTTTTAACCCATTTAAATTCATGTAACTTTTGTTATCTTTAACAATATGAGACAATAATGTTAAAAAAATGATTTAATTTAAACATTTGTTTTGTTAATGTAAGTTATTTACAATGTTTTAAATATATTAACAAAGATAAGTTTTTTATTTGATTGTTTTTATGGTTAATAAACAAATCAGAATCTTTTCAATTGCTATTGATAATATATTGGATTTTTGGAGCCTTTAAACAGATAATACATAGGAAACAAATTGTTGTTTATTCGTATCACTTAGTTTTCATTGTTTAATTAAATAAGTTTCCTTATTCCCTCTAAATTAACGTTCCCATGATTATCTTTTCCATCGTTCATAAATTTGTGTCTTATGAACACGCAAATAGCGGTTATGGCACTAAGGCTAGCTACACCTATAACAGATCCCAAAACGGCTTTATTTTCACTTATCCATGATTTATTCGTTGAATTGGGTTTAGCTGTATTATTTGGTTTCTTAGAATCATCACTACCTGGTTTCCCTCCTTTACCCTCATTTCCATTGTTGTCGTTGTTTCTATCTTTAATTGTTATTTCTTCTGTTTCATCTTTTAATTCTTCTTTTCCAACGTCTTCATCGGCATGTACCATTGTTATTTCTCCCGTTTCTTTAGCTTTCAAATCAATTTTCTTCACTCTATATGTATTGTGTTCAGTTTCATCATCTTCTTCTTCTTCTTCTGTAGTTTGATCTAATAGTAATGTGTTTTCACTAATATTTTTTTTAGCACCTTCAACCAAATTTAGGTTTACTTCTCTTATCGTTGTTGTGTCAAGTTCTTCTTTTTCATCGGTTAGTTCAATATCGCTAATCTCATCTTTTTCCAGTCTTTCTTCGTGCATATTAAAGTTTTCGATATCTTCATCCTCATCCTTAGTTAAATTTGCTCTTCCTTCAGTTTTCTCTTCGAATTTTTTAGCTACTGAACTTTTTCTCGTAAAAATTTTTGAATTTTCTGTATCTTTCTGACTGTTTGATTCGTTAACACCGCTAGCATGTGTAGATTGTCCTAAATTCGTCTGCGATTCAGTGTTCTGATTTAACTCGTACATTTCTTTGTCCGTAATTCCACCAAAATCACAATACTCATTCACTTGGTTTAATTTAACGCCCCACGGTTTTAAAAGGGTTTCAATTGAATGATTTCCTGTTCCTGTAATTTGTACTTCAGATGTAGTATAAGTAATAAGGGGGTTTTGAGAGCCGAGAGACACTTCCTTGTTTTTAAGTGGTCTCCTTTCATAAAATGTTATCCCATTTTCAGCAGTTTCCTTTTTCAGTTTTATGTTTACCCCGATTTTATCCTGATCCTCAAGTCTTGACGTAGATTCCGGGATAAAAATGTTTATGTTGATATCGGACTTCTGCTGACTGCTGGACAATAGCGAGCAAGGGCCGATTGTGTAATTTCCGTTTTTTACATTAGAAATTTTTTTAATTTCGGGTTTCTTCTCCTTTGAACTGTTGTGGCCATCTTTCGTTATCTTTGCAGTGTGGTCATTATGGTTACTTAAATACGCATCACATGACATACTTACGAAAATAGAAGTCGTCTTCAAATGCGTTATCAGGAGAATATCGGAATTGTCCTTGCCTAGAACACTCACGAAAAGAGCAACGATGTAACAATTCTTTGCACTGGTGTTAATTGACCGCTCTATAGCAAAAGAAGTAAAGTACTTTGTTTTGTGATATTGTTGTATTTTATCCTTCGTAATATGGTACGTACTGTCAACACTCTGTATTTGGCTTACTAATCTTAAGAAAGTAATTGCTAATATAAATAAGCTTCTATTCATTATTTATGCGTCTAGAATTTTTATGACAGAAATACAATTTGAAGTTTGCAAACAAAAATTTACAGTGCTAAATTTATATCTTTTGTTTATGCAGTGGGTATATGTTGTGAAAAGTTAATAAACAGTCTGGTAGGTAGAACAGAGAAGTGATGAATCAGAAGCATTTTATGTACGTAAATAGAACAGGAAAAATATTTGGAAAAGTATATTTGCACAAGAAATTTTGAAAAAATTTCGAGTGCAAATATCGCCGCAATTAGTTATGTTGTTTCACATCAAATTTTAACATAGATCTGGGGCTCGGTTTTTGATTTAATTGTTTTACCAAAAAAATTACATTTATTTGTTACCATTTTTCGATTTTCAAATTTTAAATGAAGAAATTCCGAAAATTCGCCGATTATAAAGGAAAATTTTTAATCAAGACAATAAATACAAAATTAAGCCCCCAAATCATTGTTAAAACTTGATGAGAAACAAAATACATCGCTTAGAGTAAAAATAAACATATATAATAAATTTGATTTAATGTGCAAATATACTCTGCCAAAATATTTTTGCGTAAATTTGAAAATTTTATGATTTGTTAATAATTCGTTATAAATAAAATAGTCGAATAATGAGTTGATTGAGTTTTCTTGGGTTGTTGGTGTTTTTATAAAATAACAAAAAAATTTACGTTGTGTCTCTTTGACCCAAATTTCGTATTAAAATAAACCTGTTTTAGAAGAGCATTGTCTTTATATATAATATGTTAGTTTGTTTATCGAATTTGGCACGTTAAAACCTTCTTGTTTGTGATTAATTGGGGTTTATATTAAAAACTTATTTTTGTCATTTATCTTATACAATGCGCGTTATGTCTATAACAAGTAACTCTCATAATCATTGTTATAGATACTGGATACTGTAATAAACAAAACTTACATGGAACATTTTAAATTTTAAACTCTAAAAGATTGTCTGCTATTGCACTCATATACACAAACATCAAATACCCACAACAACAAGACAACGAACTTATACTAACAACACACCATACACCATGCGGAATAATCGCCTTATTGTCCCTGGCTACCAAGATATTTCACACCAATTATCGTTCAAAGACTGCGTTGTTAATAATGATGACGATCAACGTGGTCTGCATTCTCTTCAAAACATTGTGGATTTGGAATCACTATGCCAGGGACTCAAGGAATACTGGCCTTAAAGGCTCATTCTGATTTGTCCACAAATTTCGTACTTTGTCCACAAGTTTATGATTCTTCCACAAGTTTTTGATATTTTCACAGAATTCTGTGTTTTCCACAAATTAATATGTAAAACGAATCATTTTGTGGGTTATTCGAATGAATAAAACATATCTTTTACTATTTTAAGCAAAATAAACCTATAATTCGAGCCAACAATTTTTTAAAATAAAAATTCTGTTTTATCCACAAATTTATGATTCTTCCACAAGTTTTGCAAATTAAAAATATAAAGTTAATTTTTCATGGTTGATGTTCACTTTGCCTAGAATTTGTTCGTTTCCCTCAATTTTGTTGGGCCGTTCTGATTAGGCCATAAATTTTGTGCTTTTTTCACAAAAGTTTGAATTTACGGCAAAGAATGAATTTTTATCCGTGAGAAAATTCTCAAATACAAATTTCCTAATAAAAAATTTTTGGAATAAAAAATTTTTTCTGGATGAAAAACAGCGTTTTTAAGTTCTAATTAACATTTTTGAAAAAAAAAGTTTTTTTATTTTTGGATTTTTCCAAGGGGTACATCGGGTAGTTTTCAAAAAATGTCGTACCATAAAAACGCAAAATTATACAGAAATTTTTATTACAAAATTTTTCAACATGCGTATTTTTGAGACATCTACAAAAAGATGCTTTTAAAATATTTCATAGAATTTTCAATCAATTTAATTTCAAAATTTTTGAAATTTGGGTTAAAATTCGCCTTTTTTGAGCCCTCAAGATATCAAGTATTTTTTCGAAAATTTTTCTCAAAATTGTTTTATCGTTAAGATTTCGCCCGTTAAAAGCTGTAAAAAATTTTTGTATTAAAATCTTATATTTTATGATGGGTTCATCTATTTGCACACAAAATATTTTCGAGGATAAGGATTCCTGGGTTTCATTATCATACTTAGGGCAACCAAAAATAGCAGCTATAAAATAACTTTCCGAAGGAATCTGGAAAAATGTGACTACATTTTTAGTCTTAAAATCATTAATTTTAGATATATTATTCTTTAATAACTTTTTATTATCAAATTCTAGTTGCATAGCACATGTTTTGGTGCCATTATAAGATTTTGGGTTGAGATTTTGTAATTTTACCCAACCCCTTATTTTTGACCCAAAATAAAAAATATTGTATACTTCTGTTGTATAAAACTATGGTATATTTATAAAGATCATACATACATGGCATATTTTAGAGGAAATCACTTTTTTAATATATAATAAATAAACATGTATATTTACTTGACATGTAGATCTCAAGCTCATAAACAGCAAGCTGGTCTCGGTTTTCAATTTATTTGGGTCGGGTTCCATAAATTTCTGAGAAGCGACGGTTATTTAGAGCTGAAAATGAGGCGAAAATCAAAATGAAGATTATTTTT
>JASNJN010000054.1:0-53860 GCA_030180075.1 Mikrocytos mackini | reverse complement strand
GATTCACACGATAACCAGCGACGATTTGAGTGGATTTTACAGGCATTCCGTGGGATATACGGACGGTTGCCTCGATCGTGAAGACATAGAGTATTAAGTAAATAACGAATATGGTATCTTTTTATTTTAGGAATTTTCATTAGGTTTTTTATGAGCAGCAATAAAATATAAAATGTGTGTTGTGAGTGTGTGATGTAAGTTGTTTATTAAAATGTGAATTTAATGTGTAAAGATTTAGAACTTCGAAGAGTCTGAGTTGAGAAATAAAACTTTTATGTCAGACAAGTTCGTAGTACGTATACGACTACATGCAAACAGTAGTTGTTGAGTAGAATCCCACTCTTACAATATTGGGATTAAACTTCTCGTAAAGTAAGAAAGAAGAGATTCTTTTTGTAAGAAAAATAATTTTTCAAAACAAAACATCGAATATCTTCGGATATAGAGATTACCATCTTGATTAAATAATATATAACCATTCTAGTATCTATATGTATTCACATAACACAACACTCCGTTTTATATACACATACTACCAAATTACAAACAAAAACAAAAAATTCCAACTATTTGTACACTATTTAATACATTCCATTCAGTTAAAATCAATTAATAAAACTTCACTATTTATTTCACTTATTTACTCACTTTAAACTTGGGATTTAAAACACACAATAAAAGATGTATTAAAAAATGAAGTTTGAATAATAAAGAGAATCAATTTGAATTTAACGAAATTAAATTATCTAATGACTAACTTGAAAGAGTAAAATTATTGTTAACAAGTACATCTGATTTAGTTGCTAATTCATTATATTATGAACATTTGCCAAAACTTTCATTTTTGAAGAACATCGTAAGTATATTGAATTATTAATTACTGTTTGTTTTTTTGTAAATAAAATTGTAATATATATTTAGTTACAATCAGTTACGTTTATATGAATTTCCACTTCAAATAATGAAACTCCTTTAAACCCATCTCATATACAAACCATGAAACAATACTCAAGTATCACATCTCAACCTATTCACTCTTAAAATCTTCGTTTATAATCGTCAGAAACACATCGTAATAATCTTTACTTTTCAATGCTTCGATTATGTGATCATTGGTAACGTACATCTTTTTGTCTTCGTTACATTTCAAAACGCTACGTGCGACTAACTCACTGGAAAACAACTCACTAACTTTAAGAATCTGTGAAAGTGCTTCTTTGCTTATTTGGAAGTTCCTTTCCTTGTTCTCTTCTCTGTAGATCTCTTCTAAGGCTTCCTTTGTGATGTTTTTGATTAGGTTGGAAGAAAATACAGGAGCTTTTGTCTTATTGTCTAAATCTCTGTTTTTGATGGCTTCGAGGAACTTCTTTATTGTTTCATCTTCGTTTTCAGGTTTCATAGATTTCGAAATTTAAAATGTTAAATTTGGAAAAAATAGAAAACGATCTACAAGTGTATGGCAGAGTTACGTTGACAGATGCTATGAACGGAGTGATTAGTGACGAGCTTATTAAGAGTGTGGAGGTTAAAATCTTGAATGGTGAGTTGGATTGTAAAATTGATGAAGAAAGTGGATGTTTGGTAAGAAATGAAGAGTCCAAAATACCTAATAATGTCGTCGAACTTTTAAAAACCAAGAAAAGAATTGTAGAAATGTTATTTGAGAAAATATGAATAAATGATGTTTGTGCAAAACAAAATAACTTTATTTTCATTATATCAATTAAATAAATTAACCCTAAAAGAAAACATTAAAAGCATATTTTTTTAAAATAAGTAAACATCGATTAATGTAACTATCTGCTGACAATTTGCAACTTATTTTCGTAACAACATTCATTTATTATTAATTATTTATATTTATTCGTAATTCCCAACCAATTCACAATTTATTATCTAGAAAGCATTCCATTTTCATGGCTTTTTTTGCCCATTCGCTTCCTTTTCTATTCAAAGAAGCAGATATGTATATTTTGTGGCCATACAAATCTAAATCTAACGTTTGATAACTCATATTATTTTCTGCTAAAGTTCCCAGGTTTGTAGGTTTTCCGGTGTCTATTGTGAATTCGATTATCACAAGGCATTTGTCCATTATGTCATTACCCGATCGTAGTGTAATCAATAAATCTTCCTTCAAATTTCCAGTTTGGTTTTCACCTGTATTGTTTTTATTCTTTCTAACATCGGAAACTATATCGACGTATCTATTCATTCTCATATGGTGTAGTATCGGATATTTTCTCTTAATTCTGCTGGCAATACCTGTTTCCAAATAGTATTCCACAGTCTTTCTGAACAGTTCTTCATTTATGTTTGAATTAGATTCGCATTCCAAAGCCGAGTAAATTTGGGTTCTTAAGTCTGGTATTATAACACCTCTCCAAAAATCCAAATTAAAAGCCTTCATAAATTCTTGTTTCTCATTAGGGTAAAAGGGATATCCTTGGTGACAAGCTGAATAATTTTTATTATATTGTGTTTCAAAAGTCATTTTCTGTTGGTGGTTGGCAAAGTCTAGCTCAAATGAAAGTTTTCCATCGGTTAATTGTGCCGGTTTTAAAGCTATATGCCCAAAATGGAAGATGTTGTACATAGTCTGCAGTACGCTATTTCTGTTTTCATGATCAACAGGTTCATATAAAGTCTTAATTTCTACTTCAGAAAAAGGTCTGAGGAATGGAGTTTTGAATCTGTTCCGGAAAACGTAATAGCCATGCCAAAATGATTCCGGTTTGGTTTTAGTTAACCATTCTGGTTCCTCAACTAAACAAATACTTCCTTCTTTACTAGGGTGCATAAGAAACGTTAGGAATTTAGAAGTGTGCAATTTATCGGTTTCTAATGGAATATTATTGTTTTTTAGTGAATCTGTGAAGTCTTTAGAACAATGTAACATAGTCTTGTAATGATTTTTAAGGCCAAACAAAGGTTGTTTGAATATAAAAGAGAAAAATTCATAAACTCGCTGAATGATTTCCTCTTCGATTTCTTGTTCTTTTGCATCTTTTTCGTAATCCGGGCTAAATATCTCTAATATTTTTGCGTTTAACTCGGTTTCTTTTGCACTGTCTGTATTCTTAAAATAATTAACTATTGCAAGTTTGTCTTTTTTGAGATCTTCTATTAAAATTTGAAGTTTGTTAAGATGTGGTTTACGTTCATTGTTGCCTTTATTTGCTGTGGCAATTCGATAGAAATGCCCAAACGTAATTTCTGCAAAGGATTCTTCACTGTTAGTTTTCAATATGATGTCTACAAAATCTAGCCAACATACTCTGTAGGGTGTTTCGTCTCTTCTTTTTGACAAAGGAAAATCTGAAGTTAAAATAAAAGATATGTTCGAAGTTGATTTTTCTTTAATGTCAATTTTCATTGCATCTTCTATAATTTGTATATAAGTCCTATCATATTCATCGACGTTGTTTCCATATATGAATAGGTCGACGTCATCTATTAACAAAATGGCTTTTTTAATTCTTTTGTATTCGTTGTTGTTAATCTCAACAACAGAATTGCAAAGTTTCTCTCGCTTAGTTTTATCCTGTTCATAATTTTCATTTTGTAGATGTTTTTGTTGTTTGTAGAATATCCCTTCGGTGATCCCTTTCATTATAAAAATCAAAATATCAATATTAAATTTAATTTGGCTATCTAAACTATCTTGGTTTTCCTTTTCATTAATTGTTTGAGATAAATAGTTCTTGCATTTCTCTATAAAAGAACTTTTGAATCTGCACCCATCTTTATTTATAATGTCTACTTTGCTTTCGAACAATTCTATTAATTCTAAAGATAATTCTGGTAAGAAGTTACCCCCTATTTTCTTTTCATTTAGTGTCAATTTTGATACGATTTGATTAAAGCTTATTTTCATAGCCAAAACATTGTCAAAGACATCTTTAACCTCTCCAATCAAATCCAAAGAATCAGCTAATTTGTAATGGACATTATCTTTGTCTAGCTCGGACAACTCTTCTATGCATTCCAAAAAACATGTTTTGCCACTGCCGAGAGGTTCGTTTATTATTAGGGCCGTGAATTATAGTACAAATTTTATGCTTAAATAGTAACCCCAAATTCCCTTTCAATATACCCAAAATAGTACCAAATAGTACCATTATTTGGTTTGGCATTTTGTACAAAAATTTGGTCATTGGACAGTTTTGACTAATATTTTACTTATTAAAAACGTGTAAACTGGTCAATGCTGATGTTTTGTGGGCTGGAATCTTGTTTCCCACACTTTCTTCCATTTCCCACACTATCTTCCATATCCCACGATCGTCCATTTTAGCATGATTGCTGGCGGTTTTATGGTGTTTCACACATCCTAACCGATGTATGACGATATTTCCCAAGACTGAGACTATTTTGATCTGTTAATACGAAAATCCACACTATATTCTTGGATATTACGAGCAATTTTCCTATTTTTAAATTTTTAAAATTTCAGGAATTATATGCATATTATTGTGTAAAATCAACTTCCCAGCTTTCATAACCTAATATATTTGTAAAAATTTTCAAAAATTATCTTGAAAATTTAATATAATTTGTTCCCACGTGCCATATTTAGTGATAAAAATCAACTTAAAAGTCATTGTAATGTGAGTACGTAGTCGGTTATTCAACCATGTAAATATGCTTATATTTATTCATTAAACAGATAATCTGCAATAATTGGCCAATATCCATAGTATTTTGTTGTTCGTTAGGCTCGGAAAAAACCCAAAAAACCATTTTTAATTTTTCCAAAATCTATGATAGAGTACTCACGGAAAATGTTAAATATGCACAATATGGGGCTAATGTGAGTATGTAGCCGTGAGATGGCATTATTTTCCGTATTTCTGGTAAAAATCATGATGAAATTGGTCTGAGTGTGGGAATTGGAAGATAGTGTGGGAATCGGAAGAAAGTGTGGGAAATGGAAGAAAATGTGGGGTGACGATTTATAGCCGTCATATTGCAGTTGAACTGTATGGAATTACTATGGGAAAATAATATTAAAAGAAGCGATACAATGGAGTTTTAAACTCTCTGAGCAATTTTTTAAAATCGTAAAGAAATTGTTCATTCAATCGTAAACTTTGTAATAAGACCTTTAATATTATACCAGAACCAAATATCGACCAAAAAAAATTTATTTTATTGAAATACAGCATGTTTTCCCAAAATCCACCATCCTATAAGCAAATACCTTCTATAATCAACACAAATTTTTTGGATAATTCGTCTTTTTCTTATACCCAGGATTGACTGTATCGTCAAATATATAATCGGAATAGTTATAGTAGTTTGCAGAATATCACAACATGACATAAATTTTGAAAACATGAATCGTGGTATTGATAATTAAAACGACTTGACTGAGTCCTTACAATCAGATATCCCTTCAATAAAAACTCAACAATTCTTCCTTATTGGGTGTAACCATTGATGGGCATTTTTTGGCGCCAAAAAGTCTAAAAAAAAGTAAGGTCAAAAAGTTTTTTCGCAAATCAAACTAAAGTTAGACGACGCAAAAAGTCGTTTTCGCAATTTGTGAAAAAACTTGAAATGCGAAAAACGCTTTTTCACGTTGGCGCTGAATTATGTTTTTGGCACATGCGTTTTTTCGCGTCTGCGGGAATTGCTAAAAAGAGCCATTTTGCTAATTTTTTGCAAAAAAACAAGAAATCTGGCGACGGTACCAAAAAATAAAAACACGTTTTTTAGCATGTACTTTGTTTTTTGCATATGAATTATTGGCGTTTTTTTTGGTGCGAATATGACTTTTTTCGCAAAAAATTTGTTTAAAAAACTTTTTCGTATCGGAATTTCGCAAAAAAAAAAAACAGTTTTTTGCAAATGCAAAAAAACGTAATAATATTGCAAAAAAAAATTTGATTTTGCTAAATGGTGCCATTTGCAATCTTTTTAACATAATTTTCGCAAATATGTCCTAGTTCTTTTGTATATAGATTTATGAAAAAAAAACGAAAAAAAAACAATAAAAAACCTTTTATGAGTAAACTATACATTATTATAAAAAAAAATTTTTTTAAGGGGTTCACCATAAAAATTATCGAAAATGTAAACACGTAAAAACATATGAAAAAATTAAAATTTTCAGAAAAAAAATTTTTTGTGTGTATATTAAAACGAGATCTTTTAAATGTATATTTTGAAATTTTTTTTAATGGTTGAAACAAATTATTTTGAAGAATTAAAATTTTGGAAAAAATACACACAAAATTGTAACCTCAAAGTAAGGCCACACAAGTTGTTTCATTACACATATATGTAGTCATCTTCTAGATTTTTCACTATATTTGACATACAATGTAGAATAAGTAAAAATAAGGTTTATAAACACAAAAATTTAACGTCGACATTTTACATAAAAAATAAAAAAATTCATTTTTCTGAACCAAAAATTTTTTTCAAAAAAATAATTTTTTATTTGCTTTAGAACCAATATTTCAGTTTCTAAGAAATTTTAAACATAATTACCATTCCATTTTTTGTTATTTTAAAATTTTTTTTGAAAAAAATTTTTGGTTCAGAAAAATGAATTTTTTTATTTTTTATGTAAAATGTCGACGTTAAATTTTTGTGTTTATAAACCTTATTTTTACTTATTCTACATTGTATGTCAAATATAGTGAAAAATCTAGAAGATGACTACATATATGTGTAATGAAACAACTTGTGTGGCCTTACTTTGAGGTTACAATTTTGTGTGTATTTTTTCCAAAATTTTAATTCTTCAAAATAATTTGTTTCAACCATTAAAAAAAATTTCAAAATATACATTTAAAAGATCTCGTTTTAATATACACACAAAAAAATTTTTTTCTGAAAATTTTAATTTTTTCATATGTTTTTACGTGTTTACATTTTCGATAATTTTTATGGTGAACCCCTTAAAAAAATTTTTTTTTATAATAATGTATAGTTTACTCATAAAAGGTTTTTTATTGTTTTTTTTTCGTTTTTTTTTCATAAATCTATATACAAAAGAACTAGGACATATTTGCGAAAATTATGTTAAAAAGATTGCAAATGGCACCATTTAGCAAAATCAAATTTTTTTTTGCAATATTATTACGTTTTTTTGCATTTGCAAAAAACTGTTTTTTTTTTTTTGCGAAATTCCGATACGAAAAAGTTTTTTAAACAAATTTTTTGCGAAAAAAGTCATATTCGCACCAAAAAAAACGCCAATAATTCATATGCAAAAAACAAAGTACATGCTAAAAAACGTGTTTTTATTTTTTGGTACCGTCGCCAGATTTCTTGTTTTTTTGCAAAAAATTAGCAAAATGGCTCTTTTTAGCAATTCCCGCAGACGCGAAAAAACGCATGTGCCAAAAAAATAATTCAGCGCCAACGTGAAAAAGCGTTTTTCGCATTTCAAGTTTTTTCACAAATTGCGAAAACGACTTTTTGCGTCGTCTAACTTTAGTTTGATTTGCGAAAAAACTTTTTGACCTTACTTTTTTTAGACTTTTTGGCGCCAAAAAATGCCCATCAATGGTTACACCCAATAAGGAAGAATTGTTGAGTTTTTATTGAAGGGATATCTGATTGTAAGGACTCAGTCAAGTCGTTTTAATTATCAAGACCACGATTCATGTTTTCAAAATTTATGTCATGTTGTGATATTCTGCAAACTACTATAACTATTCCGATTATATATTTGACGATACAGTCAATCCTGGGTATAAGAAAAAGACGAATTATCCAAAAAATTTGTGTTGATTATAGAAGGTATTTGCTTATAGGATGGTGGATTTTGGGAAAACATGCTGTATTTCAATAAAATAAATTTTTTTTGGTCGATATTTGGTTCTGGTATAATATTAAAGGTCTTATTACAAAGTTTACGATTGAATGAACAATTTCTTTACGATTTTAAAAAATTGCTCAGAGAGTTTAAAACTCCATTGTATCGCTTCTTTTAATATTATTTTCCCATAGTAATTCCATACAGTTCAACTGCAATATGAYTGATACAAGAATATATTTGAATAGAATAAAAATATAGTTTTATATAGTTTAGAGCTTTGTCTAACATTATTGTTCTCATCAGAATTTTGTATGTAAATTGAATGTAAATAAGTATAAATATATATAATTGAAAAACATAGATTATCTTATTTTTAACTCAAATCTCATGGATATTATATTAATTCGACGATGCACATTCTTCCGTTGTTCATTATATGATAAATTAAAAAAACATATTTGAAATTATTTTTAAACGAAAAGTATAATAAAAATTTTACCAAAACTAATTGAAATGGATTATTTAACCAATAATATTGATAGATTAATGTTGTCCATTCGAAATAAACGTATTTCTTTCAATTCCGTCAAGATTTGTTTTAATTTTAGATATTAATTGAAATATCAATGGATTGTTTTTGAAATATATGTACAATATATCTATGTTAACCTTATGTTAAACATATAACTATTTTAAAAGCTTGGTAAATTATGCAACAGATAAGTACCAAATAAAAAACGATATTTTAAAGATAAATTTGGGCTAAATTATCAAAATACCAAAATGTGATTATAAAAATATTTTATGTAATCACCCCACTTTCATTCTGACGAAACCACAAATGCTTGTATACAAACTGTTATATGGTGTTTATAAGCTATCATATGAGTTGTTTTGTTTCAAAATGAGTCCAAAAAATTTGGCTAGGTTTCGAGATAAAATAAAAATGTTTCATATCATTGGTTGATACTGCGGAAAAGTTGCTTTTTGGAGGTTCTTATATGTTAATGAAATTAAATAGTCATAAACTCGATGTGCTTATTAAATGCAGCAAATCACGTACCGGTTTCAGAGGTTGTGTTATGTAAAGCAGAAGGTCGTTTTGAAATCAAAATGAGTCCAAAATTTTGAATAAAATTAAAATAAAAAACAATATATTGAGGAACTGTTTAAAAATTGGGCTATATTACAAAATTATGGTATTCAATATACATCTCCTTTAATCGTTTGGTTTAACTTGTTCATATTTCATATTTCATTTTTTGTTTTTCAATTATTATGTTTCTGATGTTGAACACCGGTGCATAAATGAACACCACATTGGCTGTTATCATCCGACATGTTATCCTGACAAGATAACAGAGATTGTTGATACATTTATTTTATAAACTATAAATTATAATTTATCATACAATAGTGTTTATGAAATACTTCACTATAAGTACCATGGAAAACATTAATTTGTAACCCATTATGACAAACTAACGAGTTCAAAACAATTCCAGATTTTAATTTTTTGAAATTTCAGAATGATTTTCTCAAAGGTACAGGCTTCTGGATTCTACACTTCAGTATTATGTGATGTGAGTTCCCAACTTCATCACATAACTAGCTTCTTTCGGGAATACAATGCCCCAATGAATGGAACATTGATTTAGATATGGGAATCTGGTTTGTGTATGTTTCTATATACTGGAGCATCGAAATATTCATTTTACACCTCTGGAGGATTTTATACAAGTTAATTCGATTCTCAATGATTAGTTAACATTCATATAGAAAGATTCATCAGAAATTGAACAAAACTTTTACTAACTATTTCTAACCTACCTATACGAAACAAAATCCTTAACCGAAAATAACGGGGAAATAAGCATTCTACTTAGAATATTACAGGCACTAAAATTCTATATTTTGAGATGAATCTAAATTAAACGGAATATTAATACAAAAGTACTATCAGGTCTAAATACTATTTCAATGTGATAAATATTATTATAATCAATGAGTTTTAAATAATGGATGAAAAGAAAAATAGAATATTTAATGCAGAAATGCATATTCCATAAAACAACAAAACTTCATTAAATAAAACTACAAACCTTATTGGGCTATATTTTAAGTACTTCTTATTGTCTATTCCATTGATGAACAACAGATATGACGGTATTTCTAGCTTATAATTGGAACCCCTCGGTTACAGGCCTGTTAGAATTTCAAAATTAAGCACATGTCTCAGAAACATCAAGACCGGCGATACATTGATTAATGTAGCAAATAGTTTTCATTGAGTTTGTCAAATTTAACATTCAACGATAAAGGCAAAAGACATGACATCAATTACTTGTCAAGTTTAAATTAGGAAAGTAAGTTCTAAATTAATTTAAATGGTTAAGTTCGAAGTTTGGAAGGGTTAGTGGATACATTATGATGAACGATATTATTTTAAAGCCATTACATTTGTTTCGGAAGATCTTACCGAATCCATTAGCTACAAAGGAATACAACAACACCTCCCAGTTCGATTAACTATTGATGAGACCTTTACCAAATTCAACAAACTCAGTATAGAAATTAACATCGAATACTATCCATTTACACACCTCAACGTTGTTCATAAATAACGAAGAATTATTACGGATATAAATGATATTTGTATTAAAGGGTACAATTAGTAGAACTCTGTGTGATCTAAGGATTCCAAGTTACATAGAACTAAAGGTTTTTCTCCACATCAAATGAGCTACATTTGAAATAAACCAAACATGTACACTATGTGGCTATTAGCATGACTCTCACTGTTACTATATTTGGTATGGTTGACTTCTTCTACTACATGATGGCTATAAATACTACCCAGAAGATGATGCGGATCGGCACAAACCGTATATACGTAAAGAAACAAAAAGTTATATGACGATACGATAGGAGATTTCAGAACATAACAAGTTTAAAGAGAGAAACATTTTAAATCTATGGATGTGGTCATTAAAATCGGATAAATATACGATTTTGAATGCATATAAATAGATTTAGATATTAAACATAATGGATAGCAAGATTGGAACGCATTTTAGATTTAAATAGATACTTTTAAGAATTCACTGATCATAGAAATTGAACAACCCAAAACAATTAAGGCATATTTCATTTCGCACAGAGAAATTTTTATTAGATAAAATTGATCAAAATTTTATGAAAATAAACTTGAGCTAATTAATTTAATTATTAAATAAATAGTCATACAAATAAAGTAAAAAAATAAAACAAATGTTTAAAGGTTTCAATGCTTAATAAAGTATGATTTAAATACTTAATTTGTATGTGGTGTAATTATACTCTCTTTATAGTTGCTAGAAATTGTACCACCTTTTCATTACCTTCCAATCCAATTGTTTTGTATAGTTTTTCTATGTCCTTTATTTTGTCTACACAATCTTTTGTTTCAATAACCAGAGTTGTAGGGTAAAGCTCCTTGAATTGCGTTTTAAACCCCTTTATATCAAATATCTTGCCTGTAGATCCTATATTCTCTCTGAAAACAACGCGGTTGCTTGTTATTTCAATTTCTTTGGCTCTCGTAATCCTGACTTATTTCTGCATTTGGGTAAATATAGTGTGTTCCAAAAGTTTCCAATTGTATAATCTTAGGCCATCTTCAAAACCAAACACTGTGTTGTATTTCACGCTCATAATTTCTTTGTAATCTTCTTCTGTCAAAATGGTTTCGTGTTTTCTCAATTCTCTCTCTAGTATTCCGAACTTTCTGTCGGCGGGCATATAGCTGTGGCCTCGCTCTGGGAAGGTGAATATCACCTTCTTGTCATAACGACACGCGTATAATATCAGCATTTTGACCATAGAGAAATTCCTGTTCTGTCCAGGAGCCGCGTCGCTGAACAAGTGTAATACTTTTTTTTCTTGAGAAATTTTATTTTTTAAAAAATGGAAAACTATTGAAGCTACGCTATTTGAGTCTTTCTTAAACAGGCATTCATTCCAACAATAGAAAACAGGATCTTCAGACTTACCCTTCTTCAAAACAATCCCAAACACATAGATGTTGATTTGGCGAGAATAATAAGCACTGTTTATACTTAACTTCGGAACACCAAGATTCTTCATAAAATCGAAGTTTAC
Organism: Mikrocytos mackini; assembly: GCA_030180075.1. Taxonomy (NCBI): domain Eukaryota; phylum Endomyxa; class Ascetosporea; order Mikrocytida; family Mikrocytiidae; genus Mikrocytos; species Mikrocytos mackini. The sequence goes on along the minus strand of JASNJN010000054.1, from coordinate 41,943 downwards.
AACCAGCTCTTCTTCACTATACTTCTTATTAAGGCGATCATAAAAGACACACGCATTGTCAATGTGAATTCTCAATTCATTTTTCAGATTTTTCCTTGATGTTTTATTCTTTGCTTTACCAATTGAAGTATTAATTCTGAAGCATTTGTCGCATATGTCCGTCCTGGGCATTTTAAAACTTAAATTAAAATGCTTGTGGAAGACTGAATAAAATACCCAGTACGAACAATCAATATTATTTTCATTCTTGTTTAGAAATTCTTTATATAAACTAAATATAGATAAAGTTGCAGGTAAAAATTGGCGATTGTTATTTTCTTTTTTGTTTCGTCCATAATGGCTTTCTTCTTTGGGGATACTATTGATGTACATTTTAATTTTTTGTTTTATAATTTCTTTTTTAAGTGAAATTCGTTCGCCTCCCCAGTTATTTTGATTTTGATTATATGGGCTATTTTTTAATTTAAGAAGTGTTTTATGACGATTCTTTGATATGTTGAATATTGCCAAAAAGGTTTGAAGGCATACTTTTATATATTCGTTATTATTGTTTGTTATGTGATAATTATTGGTTGATTTATTCTTTTTCTGTTTTGATTTTGTGATTGTTATTAATGTTAATAAAAATTGGTTTTGTGCTTTTACAGAATTGATTTTGTTGAATTTTTCTACTACATTTAAGATTGTCTTAGTCTTAAGTTTAACTTTGGAACAAAAATGTGATTTGGAATTGTGTGAACATAGGAGGCTTAAATTAGGTTGTTTCCTAATTAGTTGCTTTTTAATGGGGGAGGCGCTTCTGGGTTTCATCACTATGAGTGTTTTTCGTGGCATCTAAAATTTAAAATTTAAAAAACATAAGAAACATTTTTTAGACATTTATATAGCCACAATTGAATACATACTCGATCCATTTATTAAAATATAATGTTTACTAAATTTTATGAAAAGGATTTTGGAAATACAAAAAATACGTTTTGGACTCATTTTGAAACAAAACAACTCATATCGTTAATGTTTATATGTTTGATATAATAAAGCTATTTCAAATGAAGTTTTGAATTATGAGGTGTTTGCATCCAGCATTTTGAAAAATAATATTTCCATAGTTAATGGACAGGGGCACTATTCACAGGTATTCGCGAATCTTGATTTAATAGGAAGTATTGAAACGCATTCCTTGTTTTTTTTGAACAATATTTTGAAATCTTAACTTTCGACAATCAAGGAGAATAGGAGACTGCTCCACAAACTTCCATGAAGGATTTATTCAAAATAGGCAGTATACATAACATGCCAAAGAAATATGGACCGAGACGATACCAGTAGAATCCGATACTAGTTCCTAACATAAAAGAAGACTTCCCGGGTTTATGATACGATATTAAAGAATATAAGTAATACAATGAAGTCTGCTGCAACATTACCATACCTGCGAAGTTTGGGTTTATATATGAACTATGATAGGCTGAAATGACACCGATAAAGAAAAGAACAATTGAAAATGAACAAAACAATAATATACGACTTAAGAACGTATATGTATTTATATTTAAAGAAATCGGTTACTATGCAGTTTCCGTCTCTTTTTGTAGTACGTGAATATAATTAAAATTTGGACTGTTTGTGTTGTTATGGCGTTGTTTTGCTGGTTTTTAGTGAGGGTTAGTGTCGGTTGCTCTTCCGCCAAGCCACTTTTTGTGTGGTGGAACTTTTTTAACATTTAATTTTTTAAAACAGTATTATGCGTTTTATTCTTTTAATATCAAATAATAACGAGTTTTAGTATAATTGCGATTAGTTTATAGTTTAATAAAGTGGTTTATATCAAAAATTTTTTAATTGGCTTGCTGTGTTTCTCATAAATCCTATTTTAAAATTCCTTTCTTATGACCAGCCATCGAGAGCTCGTACTATTAACAACCGATAGAGACAAGACTGTCGAATATGCGATGGATGTCGGATTATATATATCCGAACGTATATGCGATAGCTGCAGCCAAAATATGAAGTTAATGAAAAAAAGTGACACACTGGACCAATTAACTTGGAGATGCGTAGCTTGCAAAACTGCAATAAATATCCGACAGGATTCAATTATCTACGGGACAAAACTGACAACCACGCAGTTTTTTAATTTGCTATATTTTTATATTCAAGGAAAATTGGATAATAAAACAGCTGCTGAGGAAACGGGGCTTTCATATAAGTCGGTTTTGAAGTATAATAAAATTCTGCGCAATGTATGTGTTGAACATATTATGAATTTTAGCGAAAAAATTGGTGGACCGGGGAAAACTGTGGAGATAGATGAAAGTCTACTCTACAAAAGAAAATATAACAGAGGACGACTTAGAGATGAAGTATGGATTGTCGGGGGTATATGCCGGGAAGACCGAAAATTTTTTTTAATGAAAGTTGATACCCGAAATGCCGAAGAATTATCTGAAGTTTTGCAATCTTGGGTTTTGGAAGGTACCCATATCAACACTGATGGGTGGCGAGCCTATGTTCAAGCAGTTTCAAGTGTTTAAAATACTTCACATAGTGTAGTCAACCATAGTGAAAATTTTGTCGCGCCTGATGGTACCCACACTCAAAATATTGAAGGCTTTTGGTCAGTGTTGAAAAGATATTTACGAAAAAGAGGATATAATCATGGGAAAAAAGATAATATTTTAGAATATATTTCTGAATTTTGGGTTAAAAAAATAATACCAGATCTGGATATCCCAAAAATGCTCAATCTTATTCGTAATTTCCTATCTAATTAAATAATATTAATGAAAATAAAATAAATAATTTTTTAACGAAGGGGGCCGCAAGGGTCCCCCCTTCGGAAAAAAAATTCAACAGTTTACCATATATTATATTAAAAATATCGCACAGACCATTTCAACACCCCTAAATAACAAGACATAAAGGAATTAAGCGTGTCATTGTAATCCTGTAAAGGTTTCTGATCTTATCTCAGTATATATGTCTTATATTATAAAGTTTTTTAAAATGTCTTTTTTATATCTCGTTTTAAAAGATGCTGAGAGATAGTCGGGGTGGGCGGGTGGGTGACAGGATGTTGGTATGGGTGACCGAAGGTCAACCCATACCAATTTGCTGTTATAGACTCTCTCTACAAAAAGAGACGGAAACTGCACTGTTGCCAAGAAATCTCCTTGCTATAACGATGTGAACGGGTATATGATCTTATTAGACAAGTTATGGTATTTATGTGATATGAAAATAGGCATTATAAAAGGAAAGTGACAAATAGCGTATGAATAACTAATTAAGCTATTGATTAATTACTTATTCAATTTATTAACCATTCTTTTTCTAAGTCTTGCAATAATATCAATCTAATGTTTTATCAATGAATATTAATTGAATAAAATTTGAATTTCATAAAAATGACGAAATTTAAACTCGATTTAGAAGAAATCAGTACGAGTGACTCAGAGTATTTACCATCTTCAAAAGAAGAATATGACCATACAACAAACTCAAAAGACAATAATACTTATTTAACAACTTTCAACATATCTCAGCAAAATCCAATGACAACATCTCTTAATATCGCTGATTTAGCACTTAACAACACAGAATACTCCCCGATCAAGAAGAAAAAGGCAATTCGTTCCCGCAACTCTTCTAGTACCATTGAATCCCCGTGGAGTTTTGAGAGGGTTGACTTTCAGAGTTTTGGTGGAAGCAATGAACACTTATTTGCAGCACCTCAAAGTAATCCCGATAATGTAGATGAGCTCTACTATCTGAAACAGTTTATTAGCTCCAATATCATTGATGATATCGTTCAAAGTACTAATACTTATGCCAACCAGAAGAAAGACTCTTCGGTTTCAACTAATGGAAGAATTAGTAAATGGAGAGATGTGAATGGAGATGAAATATGGGTTTTCTTTGCTGTTGTTCTTTATATGGTAATTGTAAGACTCCCACGATATGAACATTATTGGTCCAATAACACTTTGTTCAACTGTGGCTTTATCAGGAATTCCATGAAAGGAGAGAGATTCTTGAGCATCCTGAGCAATATACACTTCTCTACTTTGACACCGAATGGCTCCAGGCTCTACAAACTAGACTCACTTATACAAAAGTTAAATGAAAATTTTGAAAGACAGAAATCGCCGGCATCCATGTTTTGTGTTGATGAATCAATGGTTCCGTTTCAAGGACGCATATTATTTAAACAATATATTAAAAATAAAGCTCATAAATATGGATTTAAATTGTTTAAATTATGCGATAATTCAAGTTATATATACAAGTATATTGTGTATACTGGCAAAGGAACGATTGTCAACGAACATACAGCAACGCCTTTCCACATTGTAAAGGATCTACTACAACATTACTTATATGAAGAAAGGACTTTAGTGACCGATAACTACTATACCTCGATGGCGCTAGCAGAGTATCTACTACAGCATAAGATATATCTTATGAGTACATTGATAAAGAATAGGAAATGTATCCCCAAGATTATATTTGAAAAGAAATTAAAAAAGAATGAAAACATTAGTATGTTTCACCCACTGGGAGTTGAATTATTACGAGTAAATGATAAAAGAGAGGTATTATTTTAGAATACAAGACCATACACACCGGACACCGAAGAAAATCAAAATAAACATCCAATAATGATGCTTTATAATGAAGGAAAGCCAGGTGTGGATTTGAACGACCAGAATTCGCATTACGGGGATGTTTTAAGGCGCTCTAAGAAATGGTACAGAAAGTTAGCTTTTGAATTGCTTTTAAACCTAGCTATGAACAATGCTTTTGTTAAATTTAAAGAACAGGGAGGTAGGCTATCTATGATTGACTTCAGGGAAAACATAATAAAACAGATATTAGACAAAGACGATTCTCTTCAAAATAACCATTATCTGAAGCTCCATGGAACACGGAAAAACATAAGATGCCAAAAATGTTATAAGAAAATTAAAGATGAGGAAGGTACCAGTGTTGCAAGAAAGAAAGCTAAGCGTACAAATTATCACTGTCCTGGTTGTGAAGATGAATGTTTCTTATGTGTTGAATGTTTTTTTGAAATTCACAGATATAACAAGAAATAAAACAATTAACTAAAATTTTTGATAAGTTTTTATGCAGTTTGAAATTAATGGTATTATATATTAATGAAAATTTTATAAAATCTTTACTGTATGGGAATATATTTGTGTAAATTTATTTTGTTCTAAACAAACACACAATTGCCGAGTTATTATTTAGAATAAGTAATTATATATATTTTATTGTAAACATTTTCATTGTGTTGTAACATTAATGTGATTTATTAAGTATTCTATTCATATCAAACATTCTATTATACATTAACTTTGTTTATCTGGATTTTCACAATATATTGACATAATTATTTAATGAACATTTAGCAATCTTTCCTATACCGAATCAGGCTAGCATTCTATTTAGACCTTATTCATCAATCATCTCACAACATGTGTGTGGTGCTGTATTTTTAATCCATATTTTAAAGAACATCATCGGGGAGTTCCGAACTTTCAACGTATCAATCTATTTCAATTAGAAAATGCCTCTTATCTATAAAAGATTTATGAGTGATTTTTAAAAGAATGGTCATTAAATATTTAATTTAGTTTGGGTGAGCGGTTGAAAATAATATTGCCACAAATTTTTGAAAATTTCCACAAAAAACCAATTCTCCCACAAAAACCTAATTTTCCCACAAAAAACTAATTCTCCCACAAATTTCCTAAAATTGCCACAAAAAATATTTTTTTTCGAAAAAAATTCTGAAAAGTTTTCGCGAGCAGCCCGTAGAAAATTTTTACGAAAAATATTTTTTGTGGAAATTTTCAAAAATTTGTGGGAGAATTAGGTTTTTGTGGGAGAATTAGTTTTTTGTGGAAATTTTCAAAAATTTGTGGGGATTTTAAATCCAGCCTGGGTGAGCGTTCAACATCTTGGATACGAGCAGTCCTCTCCTATATGGGGTGTGCATATCCTTCTTCCCACGATCCGTCTCCTGAATTTGTGGAGCTTCGGTATCGATTCTTTCGATATCACTCCAAGCTGTCCTATGACAACTCCCATCGTTTTGACATTATAGCTCTGGTATTGTCGTCCTAATTTTTTACCAAGCTCTTTATATTTCTCTTCCTTTTCCAGTTCCTTGTACGCGATGAGATCTTGAGCCGATACTCCTATCTCGAGAACAGTAACCCTCTTTTTCTTGTCGTCTATGCAAACGATATCCGGTAGCTGCGACATCTTTCCTGGTTTCTGATCGTTACGACCCTCTGATTTAGAAGCATTTTGAATCCGCTGTCCTCACAGGCATCTCTTTTCCCTGAATCAGCAAGTATTATCTTGGAACCTAGGCGTTCCTGTGTGATTATTTCGTTGGCTATTTGTAAAACTACCCCCATCGCGTCACTCTTTCAGGAGGGTAAAGGGGATAGAGTTGCAGCCTCCCAGTGTATGTCCCACAGTTTCTGGAGCTCAGCCACATCTTCTGCATCTGTCGTCTGCTTCCCTGTTAGTGGTCTTCAGCCAGGATTTGTGGGATCCTATTCCGTCTTGCAGGAGTAGGACCTTCTTCACATCCCTTCTGGAGAGGCCGGGTTTTTTCAGCCATATATGACTATAGGAGCTACAACCTGCAGCTTCCTTCCGACTATGATTAAAGCCTGAGTTCAATTTGACAGAGTTCCATTTTTCAGGTAGGAGTTTTGGAAAGCCATTTTGATCAGTCCTTTCTCTTCTCTATCCGTTTCTGAAGACCAATTTTCTTTTCCTGGGAATTCTATTTCTTGTATCCTGTACTGCAGCTTTGTCCTAATTGTTCTGTAGGGTTCACCTGCTAGAATGAGAGCTGCTTGCACTGCTGTAGCTTGACCGTGGGCTAAGTTCACAGGCGTTCTGGCTCCATCTACGATGTCCCATTTTGTCTCATCCAACCCTTCTTCTAAATCTTTCATGTACTTATCCGCACCGACTAACGCAATGTAGTTAATTTCGAAGAAGTTAGGAATCCCAAACCCTCCTTTGTTCGGATTGGTATACAATCGACCATTTGAGATCCGCCAGGGAAGGACCCCATTTATCTTGAGGCACCTCCTGACGAACCGGTTGAGTTTGTCTAACTCGGCGTTGGACCATATCATTGCTTGGGCTATGTAACTAATGAGTGGGCCTACACTAACCCTTAGTTGCTTGCCTATGTTGATGATGGTTAACCCCGAGTTACATATCCTCCTAACTCTTCTGTATGCTTCTCTTTGTAAATCATCTTTCGTTGTGTTTGTGTTGACCCAGACCTGTTTGAAACCCGGGTACTTGTATTGGGTTTTAGACTCGCTTGTCATTAGTGGAAATCTCTTTAACACTTGTGTGAATGCAAGCCGCTCCCTCGGTCTGTCTGTCAAAACTGCGCTCTTCTGTTTGTTTATTTTCAATCCTAGTAGTTCTCCTAGTCTGGCGATCTTACTGACCTCCTTTTCCAGCGAACTGATTGAAGCTCCAAATACTTTGATATCGTCCATATAGCATATTTTCGCACTCCACCTTAGGTTGTTGGATGGTTCTGGACCTCCATTGACCTTGGGTTTGAGTAGTGAAAGTGCTAAACAGAATAACGTCGGGGACATCTTATCCCTTTGGAATATTCCTTTCTCGATATCAATTCGTTTGGGGGAATCACCAATGTTAACCACGTATGTATGCCACTGTCGCATGAGAGTCCGCACTGTATTAAATAGCCTTTGAGTTTTTCTAGTTCCGGTCACAAAGATTTACCTTGACATAACCTCTGGAGCTTGGTGGCTCACAGAGTCATAGGCTTTCTGAAAGTCTATGTATGCTATGTTTAAGGACTTTCTGAATACCCTTTGAAAAGTCGTTACGATGTTCTCGCTACATACTTGAGCGTCGAGACACCCCTCCTTTGTGAAGTGTTTGCACATTGGTCCATGTCCCAATTGTGAGCCTCGTACATGGCCCCTATAATGCGTCCTTCTATCACGGAGGTGAAGATCTTATAAAGGGTATTGAGCATGGTAATGGGGCGGTAGTTTACCGGATTCTCTACTGAATCCTTATTCTTGTGAAAAAGAATTGTTCTGCCCGCAGTAAACCACATTGGTGGTTTCATTTTCCCATTCCATAGCTCATTGTATAGTCTTTTAAGGATTGGGATCAGGGCGCCTTGCAATTTCTTGACTAAGTACCCATGAACCCCGTCTGGTCCCGGGGCTTTCCAGGGGCTTAGTCTCCTGATTGCTGATGCGATTTCCTTTCCTTTAAGATATTTATTGTGAACTGTTCCTTCTAGTTTGTTAACCCCGCTATCTTCAAGTGCATTTCTCATTGCTTCAGAGTCAAAGTCCGATTCCCTCTGCCAAAGACCTTTCCAAAAGGTGAGGTGTGTCTGGTTTTCGGGAATCTTTACATATTGAAGTGACTGAGCCTTTGCCGGTGGAAATTTGCCGAAACGTTCTACGTCATTGTTGAGTTGCTTGTTTCTGATTTTCCATCAGGCTCTGTTTTCTTGTATATGAGTTGTTTTGTATCAAAATGAGTCCTTAAAAATTTTTGGGTGCTTTTTCAAATTAGAATTTATCATGAATATTTTGCTTATTTTATTTCCGGTCTTTTACAGAATTAAATTTATTGTGTCATTGGTATGGAATGTTGGAGTTTTAACGTCCAAGGTTGAATTTATGAAAATAACTATGCCATATAAAACTGGTAAAAATTTTTGAGAGGACTCATTTTGATACAAAACAACTCATATCTAACATCTGGTTAATTATGTAAATATAAACAATGAAATACGACATTTGTCTTCATACTGCAATATACGAAAAGTGTAGTTAAACACTTATATTTATATTTAGTTTGAATATATACATAACATGAATATAAATAAATTGAAATTGTAAATTGGATTGCTGGTTCTTTTTAATATTCTCAATATTTAATGTACATTTTCCGCAGCTTTAGAGTTGTTCTATTTTCACGAAAACTAAAATTTGGACGGGTGTCTACCTTTTTTCCTAATCCTTTGTGCTTGTGTTGWTTTGTAGAAATAATAAAAGATTGAGTAGGTTGTGTTGATCGTCATTGAATTGATTTGCCATGGAAGATTTAGTATATTTGAGATACCGTAAATACGTCATCATCAAATAATCGTGCTCTTTAATTTCATTGCTATTAAATTTGGATAGATAAATTTGGTAGATTTTTCGTAAGGGAATCTGCAAATTTATTTGCTTTATATGTTCTAATTTAAATTCTGAAGTGAATTTTAGTAAACCCAAGTTAACTGTATGATTATGAGTTGTATTATATTCGATACTAATTTTGTTATTTTATAAGTATAAATCAGGCATGAGGGTTTTTGGCAAAACCCATTCCGTTTCCGACCCGACCCGATTGTTGGCTGGTCGGAAACGGAAATAAAATTTATGTGACTAAATATTTTCTAATGTACTAAACTATATCAAACTTCAAATTTTGGACAAAAATATTGTGTTTAAATGATGTTTATATTTCGTATATTATTAATTTATTGTTATTTTCCCGTTTATAAATGAATACGCCTCTACCTTCCTATCGTTCAATCTAGTTTTGCGAGTGTTTAAGTAATATCCCAGTTAACTAAAGTGTCCTTCAACAAAAGCTGTTGATCCGATTATAATATTTGTCTTAATATACTCCTTCTTTAATCCAACCAATGACGAGCCATATGAATTCCAGAATTCATTTGGATTTTCTAATACCTTCTCACTACATTTCATTATTGCAAGCTCGTATTCTTTTCGTTCATCGCTTATCACAACATTAGAAGAATTCCTAATTCCTTTATATGTGTTATAGAATTTATTCTTTCCCCGTACACGCTTTGATGTATTTTCATCTATATTATGGGTTTCATTTCCTATATTGACTGGTTCAGCCCAGGGTTGTAAGGTAAAAACCACCTGGTTTTTACCACCCTGGCAAAAACCGGATATTACCGTCATGTCATAAACCTTTTTGACGTTTTATCCAGCATAAACCTAAAATTTGGTAGGAACTAATTTTTGGAAGATTTTGGGGATAAAATTTTCGATTTTTAGCAAATTTTTATTTTTATATTTTATTACTTTGATTTTGGAGATTTTTGATTTTTCAGGAAATATTTTATTTCTAATCTCCTGAGATTACGTTAAGTAATTCCAACTAAGATTATTTTTGGAATTTTTAAAATATTTTCAAAATATAAAAATTTGAGGTTTTTGACATGGTTTAATCCGGTTTATACCAGTTAAAACCCATGTCATGTCATAAAGGGTTTATGCCTGTCATAAACGCAACCCTGGTTCAGCCTCACTTAAATTCTTATTGATCCTTCTTCTAATAGCAAGCTTGAATTGAGTTTTTTCTTCGATATCTGAGAGAAATTCCAAATTTTGATATTTGGGATTTAAAAAAGAGCTCATAATCAATAAATCTTTGTGTTTATCGTATATTTCCATTTTCTGGTATAATATTGGTGAAGATAGCATTTTCATCTTTCGCAAATCTTCACTGTCAGTTATATCTAACTGTAGGTGTGTTGTAAAGCAATAAATGAGAGGTTTTATCTCTCCTATATTTGACTCCTGTTTTTCCATTAATTTGGTTGCATAATTAAACGGTTCCAGGAAATCAACAAGTTCGTTTAATAATTCTAATGGAAGCTCTTCTATAACGTTAAAATGGTGTTCACTTTGTAAATAACTAATTATATTGTTGTAATGGTCCTGTATAGCTTTAGAAGTTTGAATGTGCTGTTCCATCTAGTTTCACACATGCTCGGTAACTTTTTCTGAACAATATTGTAAAACTTTGAAAATTTTGATAAGTGGGATATTTTAGAAGCAGCTTTCAATAAAGTCTGTACTCGCGCTACTTTTAAATTTAAAATGGCTTTCACTACAGTGTTAATTCGATGACAAAAGCATACTAAACTTGGGGTGTCTTCAAATAAGTTGACTATATTTGTCCCAGCATCTGATACAATAGCTTTACAATCGTTTTTTCTTAGGCAAAATTCATTTAATAGCCTTTCCATCACAGTTCTAACATTTTGCTTAGTTCCTTCAACAATAGATTTTGTAGCAAGATATCTTAATTGGAGAGTTTCATCATCATTTTTATAGGATATGAAAATTGCAAGATAGTTGTTGCTTGTATTCATGTGTTTCCAGAGATCCATGTATAAACAATACCCTTTAATTTGTTTTAGTTCGAGAATTAAAGAAGCTTTTAAGTTGTCATAAACTAGAAATATGTTGTCAGAAAAAATAGTACGATGGTTAATCATTTCCTTACAAATTAATACCAGGTTTGAATGGCATAACTGTGAAAATTCCCTCAGGGATTTCATGAAACCATCGGTTTCCACAATTATGAGTGAAAGCCAACAGTCTAATAGCAGATTTTAAAACCAATTGGTTTACCTTCTTTTTCAGTTTCGGATTAATATTTTTTGATATTAGGTGTGTGAACATTTCACTGAGTTATTGTCTGGGATCACATTTGTGATTCAAAAGGGAAGAAGTTCCCGTTATTTTGCTGTTGTAATTGTATGTTTTTTGACATTGGTCGCAAATGGCCAGATCAAACCCTGATATACGAGAGAATGTAAACAAAACTTTAGAACTACTTTGTGGTTTGTACAACTTTAACTCTGCAAGTTTTGTGGTGGGTATATAGTCTCCCGCTTTGAAATTGGCAACAGAGAAGTTATCATTTTCATTATAAAATTTAATTTTTTAAAATACATATATCTTTGAAACCTCAACCATATGCACATATATAAATGTATGTTGTTAAATTATGCATTTAAAGGAAATATATAATTGTGAGACGCTTTTGTTAGCTTATTTGAAACATGGCGATTCATTGAGGATTTTAACATGCTTTTGGTTATTTTCTGACCATTTCCGACTCGATCGGGTCGGAAATGGTCGGATCGGAATCCTCATGTCTGGTTTAAGCAATAAAAATTATAGAATCCATGCTAATCGAACACGAGAAACATGCTAGAACATAAACTTTCAGATGTATTAGGTAAAATTATGCCTATTTTGAAAAATCACATATTTTATCGCCAAAAAATCACATATTATCCACACCCTAGTTATTACAGGGGCATTAACTGGCCCTTGGGGAACTGGATCAGGCTTTCCTTAGAACATATATTCATAAGAGTAATCCCTTACTTAGCCGCAGGGTATAGAGACTAACAAGATGGCCCACCAAGTTGGAACGGAAGCCATGAGTTCCACAAGAACGGGTCAAAGTGGCCGTATGGCATCGCTTTAATTAATAGAAACGAATTATTGGTTTAAAATGAACATTAATTTTTTTTGTAGATTTATAACTAGCTATAGAAAGCTTTATATAATTTGGAGACCAGAGTGCAACATTTCAGGGTTAATTAACCAATATATATAATTTTCAGCGTTTGGGCTGCCCTAATTAACATCGTAAAAAGTAAATAAATGAATAATAATAAAATAAAAATTAATAACTAATTCCCGTGTGTCAAAGAATATTAAATATTTATTTATTCCCCAGTTTTTCTTTTATTATCTTACATATTAAATTTAGTCGACTTGTAACCGATAAAAAAGTAACAAAAAATTCCAAGTTACTTTCTACAGATAATGCGAGCTCTATTTTCCCAACAGTTTGAATACACCTCTTATGGATTCGATCCAAGTTTGTTTGATTAACTTTCTTCGTTTTCATGAATTCTTTTATAAACTTTCCAAGTTCTTTTCTTATAGCTTTGAAATACGAGAAAACAAGTATCCTTCTTCCTTTGTATTTATAAGTATTATACAGTTGGTTTAGTATTATATTTTCTTGCTTCATTAGTTTCAATTGAATCATCATGGGCCGTGTTGCTGATAAGTTTTTCAGAACTTTAAATTTCAATTTTATTTTCGAAATGGCGAAATATCTCAGTACAGCGGACAAGATAAACCTGAACTTAACATACCTACTAGGTTTGATTTGGTTGCTACAAGTTGTATTTACTTTTAAAGATTAACACCCTGTGGATGTCAACTCGTTTTTTATGGGCAAATTTATGGTGGATAGTTAACTTATTGTACTATACAGGAAGGGTGAGTGCTAACATGCTATTCTTTGTTGGGGTGTATGGTTTGTTGCAGATAGGAATAGTAGTGCTTGCGAGAATTGACATGATTAGGTTCGGGTTTTTCCATGCAATTCCGTTGCAACTCATTGTAAGCGATGTCTTGGAATTACTTTCCTTTATAGTCATTTGTATAATTTTCGGATACAACTGGAATAAAGATAACATAACAAGTGTCAAAACAACGTATATGACGATAAGGAACGAAGAAGAACAACAACGATGAAGTAGATGGTTCAATGAAGAATATACACCAATGAAGGCGGGTTAAGTTTGCGCGATTTCAATGTATTCTATTTATTGATAAGAACAATGTAAATAAATTCGAATTAACATTATTTGGAAAATAAACAAAACAATACATTATTTATATTTATTTTAATGTGTTTGTTTCTAAATGGTAGGTGGTTTAAGATTTAATAGAGATTATAAGAAAATATTTAATTCATTTAGGCTATTACGACACCATTTAAAATATCCTTTGGGCAAACGTCGAGTTATATTAATGTAGCAATCTTATTTAATTATAAATGAATAATATGCTTATTGGGTTATTTTTAGACATTACAAAGTTTTAAAAAGTTAAATTCTCAAAAAAGAAATGGCACTCATTCACTTCACATTTGACGATAGTGGAAATAGAGAATACACATTAAAGGTATTATAATTAAAAGAAGATGATTGGATCAGAATTTACATTGAATTCCCATCCTGGTATTTTATTGAAAAGCTAGATTTAGTCCTGTGGATAAATACAGTGCGGAGCGATTACAATTCAAAATGAGCAAATTTAAGAACAAGCGCACAAAACGACAATTAAATAAATAACTATTACAACTTTTGGAACTTTTGTTTTACAAATTTTAAATTTTCATGGACGACCACAATGAAACTTCATTTTATTCTTCCGAGGTGAAAGTAACAAGGGCCATTGGAATAGGAGAGGTGCTACCAGATGCGAAGTACCTCATTCAACTCACAAGAAACACAATAATACTGGAGCCGAAAAAAACACATCCACACCATACAAAGTGTATGATAAGTATCAAGGATTTGCTCGATTATGAATACGGACCCAAACTACCATTTAACGGAGTGATCTTATATTTTACCAATTTCAGGTCTATGCATCTAGAGACTGAAAGTTTTCTGGAATCAATTTCTTTTGCCGACGCGATTAAAGTATTCTCATCAACGCAGCTTATGGGAGAAGCTTTGAGAATAAGCGGAATATTAGCCGAGTCGGTTTTTTTGAAGTGCAATAAGAAGAAAATACAACTTCGTCCTAGCTGGTTGAAACGGAACTTCCGACTTTATAAAGATAAATTAGTTTATATGGAAAACAACGTAATAAAGGGCTCCGTCTTAATATCCGACATAGAAGAAGTAGAAACTAAAACATCAGGCCGCATAAACATCAAAATAAAACGAAAGAACAGAGTAATCTCTTTGAAGATAACCAACATCAATCAACAACACTTTGTCGACAAACTTTTTAATGTTCTAAATAAAGACAAGGACACACCAGAAAACAGTCTTACAAGCGAAAACGAGAGGATACAGTCTGCGCCAGTAAAGGTTATTTTAAAGTCAGAATATTTTAAAAACATGGAAACTACTTTGTGTCAGGCTATAATCGAAAAGAAGACCAAAATAGGTTACCAACTAAGATACCTCGTATACACAGGAAAAAACTATATATACTACTTTAATTACAAGAGCCATGAGTTCAAAGGAAAGATAAACTTAAAATCTTGTTTGAAATTGGAGTTTTTGGACAAACAAGCTATTTTCATCGTTTATACGAAATACAAGAAATATTTGTTTCAATTTAAACACAACATTAGAAGTGTCTTAAAGGAGTACAACTTTTTCAAGTTCGAAATTTCAAAAAGGAACTATTTTGTTTTGAACAAAAGAAGTAACTTTCAGTCGTTCAACAAAGAGTTCGCAAAGGCGCTAGAAGGAAATAATTACAACAACCTGCATTACAAGAATGAGTACCTTTTCAACTCACCTGTAATTAAACTGGGTCACTCAGACAAAGAAAGCCTCATTGCAAAATGGCAGTTCAGAGTTCTCACACTGGAAAATAACGGCGACTTTAAATACTTCGACTCAGAAAACCTAGATAAAGAAAAGGGGATTATTAAGAGTACGGAAATAGATAAACTGTACTTCGATTATAAGAAAAAAGAGCTGGTCATACACAAACAGAACAGGGGCTTCAAGTTTCATGTGTTCCATCGAGCAGTGTATGTGAACTGGTATTTCATTCTAAGCAAGATGTACAAAGGGAAACTACAACAAGATGGTCTGGAATCAATAGATTTAGGTGAGTTCAAAAATGTCGGCAATGCACTAGCAAATTGTTTTTGTTACGTATCCTATGACAATGAAATTTGGGAGAGCAAAGTGATAACAATCCAAGGAGACGGGGATGTTGCTATTATTAGTAATCAGTTTGTAAACAACTACTTCGTCAAACGATACAGCAATAGGTTCGAAAAACATACTACAAATGAAAGTCTAAACTTTTTATCTTCTAAGGGCGACTACAATGGAAACGACATTGAAAAAGAATTCAACTTGCGGGGTAGTGTAATTGAATACAGAAAACTGTACTTCAACCTGGGATTCGATATTTGTATCAAAACGGGAAGAGAAGACGAAGACATTTACTTCCGGTTTCCGCTCTATGACAATTTCAAAAAGTTTAAATACGCCATCTCGCTGAACTTCTCTTCGTTTGATAACAACAATTTTCCGATAGATGTAATTGAAAAGTATAAAAGGGTAGGCTTTGTTGAAGACCTCGAAATTACAGACATATTCATTTCACTCAAAACACTGTGTGGTTGTATTTTGATTGTACTTTCTCATTCCTTGGCTGTGTTAAAGCTATTGAAGAACGGGGAGATCGAATTTCTGTTTTTAGTAAAGTTCAAAAACATATCAGAAATGGGGTATGTTTTGATCGACAATACAATCAAAGCAGAAATATCAGTACAAAATATTCCTAATTTCTTTTCCTTTACGATTACCAACGAAATAAGCTACAATTTCTATCTATTGCTTTGTTTTATACATTATAGAAACAGAAACTTTAATCTTATCAACCAGCTAACTATAAACAGCACAAGCTCGACTTCTACCGACATAACTGCTACAACACCTTTGATGATCATGAAAGGATTTCCACTTGACAGGCTTTCTACGTTTGCGTTCAATAAGAAGGACTTTACTAAGAAACTAGAGAACATAAACTTCGACAGGATATTTGGAATGGACGCGTTGAACATAGTAGAACTGCAGCTTCTTGTTGGCAGTATAAATAGGATATACACCGAGCCGTTTCTAATCAGAAAAGAGGAATTAACAGGGTATTTATCGAAACTTGCAGACTTATTCTTCCATGCAATAAAGAATTCTATTTTTGACAACAATTCCAAGAAGGAAGAAAGGCACAAGGCAGACAAACATTTTGAAGATATTTCAGAAAGCGGGGAAGAAGACGTCGAACATGACAACCACGAATTTGACAAGAAACAACTTGAGTACTTAAAGTCGGAGATTATTGACGAGGACTTCAATGTAATAGATATTCAGCGCGTGTTTGTAGGGATGATAAAATTGATATCTTTGATAACGTACGAAGATGGCAGTATATCCAATGAAAACATTACCCAGATAGGTTTCAATGAAATTGTCAATAACATCAATACCTTTATAAAAATAATAATTACATGCTTCAACAGTCAATTAAAAGATATGGCGGAAAGCTTTGAAGAAGTGGCCTTGAAAGTAAACAAAATGGTAACTTCTTATGTCCAGTTCAAAAGAGTTTTTTACATGTTCTTCATCAACAAAATTAGCCCAACTGGGAAAATAAAGTACGACTACTTGGAAGACGAAGCCGTGCTTATTCTAGGCGGGTATATTAAGAAGTACATAAAGTTTGTGAACAACAATGTGGTAGAAGACGTAAACAAAAAGTTTATATTTTCTTTGAACTTTATAAGCGAACAAATTGTAAAGCCAAACAATACCACTTTCCTAGAAAACTTAACAGAAACTCTCACGCAGAATTCTTTACGGTATTTCAAAAACAGTTATAAACTTGTCGACAAAATACTGTCGAACGATTACACGAACAACAAAGAAGAATTCGACTCTATAAACTTAATATTCAACTTTATATACAACAACTACAATTACCTTGTTTCTATAGTGAAAAGTAAACAAGATTTAAACGAGCTCTATAAAACATGCTATAAGTTGCTTGCAACGTACTACTCAGGGCTTTGTAAATACATTTCTAAAACCATGGATGGTTTTAAGAAGCAAAGCGATCCTAGTGATAAGTTGGACAACAGTAAAAAGATGACATGTTATTTAAGATCCATGTTTGTATTCAATAGGCGTCTCAATAGTTTCACAGACTGTCTATCTTTGAATAACTTAAACATGGAAGAAGACGATTTGTCGAGAATACTTAAGAAGATTTCTATCTTTAAAAATTCGATACACGAATTTGTGAACAAAATAAACAACAAACTTGCAAACAAAATTTGGTCTAATTTGTTCCAACTTGTACTCGGAAATATAAACAGCTGCGTTGTCCACGCTTCCAGTATCATGGAGGGCGTTGACATAGCCCGTGTAGATAAAAGAAGAAGCAATTCGGAACTACCACCTCCCATACCACTTGAGCTCAACAACGAACCAACTACAAAAATAATAATTAACAAGAATTTGATTGTAAATAATTCAGAAGAAGGGGATTTTTTCGGTGTCGATATAGACCTAGGAGATATAACTACATTCTTCGAGAATATGGGTGGAGAGATAACTCCGGCAGACAACAACTTGGGAACTTTGGTTGCGGAGTCGTTCATTGATTACAACCTCAGGATAATATTTTCATTCCTTCAAAACACACACAAAACAAATTACAAACAAATCTTCTGTGTTCTCCTTAAAATAGAAAACGAGCTTTTTAAATCAATATACTATTTAATAGAAGAAGACAAAGCCATGAAAATAAGGAAAGCAAGTAAATTCTTTGGAGCTTATTCAGGAGTGAAGAAACTATTGTGTATGGAAAGAGAAGAGCTTGGGAATTTGGATATCAATACATTTTCGGACAAGTTTACAGTTAAGGAAAAGAGTATATGTGTAAAGATATATAACTGTATTCTGTTATAATGTTATCGAAGAAATTAAACAAAATTTATTTATTGAGGAAGTCCAACATCCTTTTGGACAACTTTTTTGGTTTGTGGCTGATTTCAACATTCGAATTATCGTTCTCGTGTATATTTTCAAATGATTCATTCGGTGTGTATTTTACAGAGCCTTTGTACTTATACAGTTCTCTTTCTAATTCTTTTATTTTATTCGCGCTTTCATTATTGATGCTTTTAAACTCTTCGATTTTATGTTTATAAACTGTCTCCAAGTTTCTAGCTTCCTGTACAACTTTAAATTTTAGTTCGTCCGTTCTTTGCTTATGTTCGTGGAGTTCGGAATAGATAGCATCTTTCTCTTCTTTTAGTATTTTTATAAGCCCCTGGGTGGTAGTTAGTTGGTCTGAGTTTTCTCTGTTGGTTTGAGATAGGGCTTCGTTTTCATTTTCTATTTTCTTTATCTTTGTTTTATAGCGCCTAGACTTATCCTTTTGTTCTTGCCTTATATTTGAAACATACTCGTTGTTCTGGTTTGTGAGCGAAATCTGGTGCGATTTGGATATGTCTAATGCATTGGATGTTATTTTATATTCTTTGTATAGTTTTGAACACATATCTTTCAAACTATTTATTATCGGATAAGCGTCTTTTACATGTTTGAAGTCTTTTAGATGAGATAACTTGTAACGAAGGTTACGGTATTCTTCGCTCAACTTGTTGCTTTCTCCTGGGAAGGTAACTCTTTTGTTATACAGAGGTGCTTTAAAGTTTGAGTCAACTGAAGAAAGGCCTGTTGAAATGTCAAAATCTGTTGCAGAATGTGCAGGATTTGATGTTGCTTCGCTTTTGATATCAAAAGTTTCCTCATCTTCTGAACGGTCTCGAATAGGTTGTTTAGGTTTGTAAGGCGGCATTGTGTTCCCCTAGTTTTGGTATAACGGAAACAATTATCCAACAAATTAAAATTTTAAAAACAAATGCATCTCCCAATTGGACAGTTAGAAGAGATGACAGACGAGATGCGAACTTCAATGTTTGCGAAGATCAAGATGTTCAAAAGCTTCGAAGTTATGTTGTATAATAACGAAAAGAACGAGATAATAACAGATGAAACATTAATGGTTGTAAAGAAGATACTCAAAGTTATTCCAGACTATTATCCTGGATGGAATATCCTCAAAATATACTGTAAAAACTCTGGTCTCGATATGGACGGTTTATTGTCCCAACTAGAGTTCAATGAGGGCTGTTTTAAGGTTAAGCAAAAGAGTTACCCAACTTTCTTCCACAGGAAATGGTTGCTCAAGGAGTACCCACAGTTGTTCAATTACGAGCGCGAACAGAATTTAATTGAGTACATACTCGAGAAAGATCCTCGAAACTTTCACGCTTGGGACTACAAAGCGTACCTCAGTGCTATTTCTGTAGATCATCAAATTGATTTGGAATTTTCGTCAAAAATGATTAAAAGAAACGTTTACAATTCAGGTGCTTTCAATTTCAAAACCCAAACTATTAGAAAAATGGAAAATCTCGATTGGGATTTGTTAAAGGGAGAATTCGAGTTCTTTATAGAAGTGTTAGTAATGGACTCGAATAATGAGTGCCTATATTACTATTTAGGTTTTATTACAGATAAATACTTAGATTTAAAAGAGGAGATGAAAATAACTTACAACGAAGAAATAGAAGATGTAGTAAACGAAATAAAAGAAGTTATATCCGAAATAGAAGGGTTGGAAGGAGAGAATAACAAATGGATACCCAGATACAAAGAAATATTGGAACATATGAATTAATTTACGTCACGTCTCTTTGCACCAAAATTACGTGTTAAAATAAACCTGTTTTAGAAGAGTATTGTCTTTATATACAAGATGTTAGCTTGTATATCGAATTTGGCACGTCAAAACCTTCTTGTTTTGATTAATTGGGTTTTGTATTAAAAATTTATTTTTGTTATTTATCTTATACAAAGCGTGTTATGTCGATAACAAATAACTCTCATAATCATTGTTATAGATGTTGGATACTGTAATAAACAAAACTTACATGGAACATTTTAAATTTTAAACTCCAAAAAGATTGTCTGCTATTGTACTCAAGAATAGGTGTTTAATACACCATTATTTAATTTTAAATATTAAATTGATCATAATATTTTCAATTTTTTAAAAGTTTCTTTTTGTAGATTTCTTGAAAATACATGCGCTAAAAAACTTCCAAAAAAATTCTCAAAAATATTTGTGTTTTTGAACTTAAACTTTTTTGAAATTTTCCGATGCACCACCCCCTTAAAAATTCAAAAAAATTATTAGAACAAAAATGTTTAAAAAGCGATAAAAACATGTTTTGGGTAAAAAATTTTTTGAGCATAGCTATTTTACGGGAAAATCAAAACTGGAAATTTGTGGCATTTTTCAATTCAACTTAAAAAATAAGATATGAAGCGACACAATGTTAAATAGAAATAAAAGAAAATAATCTAAAAGCTAAAGGGAGWCYATKCKCYYAGAAGATCRCSGARWTAGAGGAATTAATAAAATCACAAAAGGACGTATTTTTTATAAACAAGCTAACGCTTGAAACAAACTTTTACAAAAAGGGGCTTGAATACACAACCACCATAAAGAACTTTAATGAGAAGCTCACAAAACTTTTAAGCCTGGAAATAGTAAATCAAAACGAAACAACAAGTAGTGTTATACTCATAGAATCGACTGACTATTTCAGCTTAGCTAGAAAATTCAAAACGGAAAGTTCTGAAAAATGCCTAAACATATTCCTGCAGTTCTCACAAGTCAACCTAAATAATCTCAACGAGAAAATCCTCACTAAATTAAAAGAGTTCTTCTTTAGTGAGTTCTTTCGGTCACCAAACAATAACGATGAAGATACAAAGAGGGAAAATGAAATCAAGATGTGGATTGTCAATCTGAGTATATTTAGTAAAGACCTAAATGAAAACCAGTTGAATTTCATCATCAGTATTGTTAACCATTATAGTATTAAAAACAACACATACCAAGACGACTTAATAAATCTTATAGAAAACTTGCTATTTAACGATAAGTCGCCGATACTAAAAGAAGAATACCCAAACCTCAACTTCAACTTGCTTCTTTCATTCTGCTTATGTTGTTACACACAGATTTCAGCGAATCGCGACGGATTGGAAGATTTCTTAAAGAAATGCATTAAGCACTTGGAAGATAATTTGATTGCACCAAATTTCAAACACATTGTTTATAAATACATCTTCCTAATTGGAATCATAATAAATAACCAAGATAACCAGGTCAAGATGAAGCTGGTAGATTTTGACAAAATAAAGGATAAAGAAGATGACGGAAAGATCACTAACTTTGTCAAAAAGACAGATAGGAAAAACAAAAAGAACAACAATGTCAAAAAAGCAAAGATAGCTGAAATAGACCTAGACAAACAACTTCTGATGCTAATAGAGAAATTCTGTTTGAAAAACTTCCCAGAAAAGGTTTTACATTCTTATTTACCTGATTATTTAAACACTCTGAAGTTGTGCATCAACTTGGTAACTTTGATATCGACAAACCCGTCTGTTTACTTTGAGAAGTTGTTAAAAACATCTTTCAAAAATACTTTTCAACAAAGCAAACAATCTGGGCAACCGAAAGAATCAAACCCAGAAGAGGTCGGCAATCCCAGAGAAGTTAAAGGCTACGTCAATGAGCTGGAAGTAACGCGTTTTATCTTTTTGCTAGGCCACATTTCGATAAATTTCCTTATTTTCCTTGAGAAAACAAAGAAGGAATATAGAAAGGAGAAATTAAATGAGCTTTCGAATAAATCAAGCAACTTAACCAACGAGAGTAAATTCAACACACGGTTCGAAACACTTAGCCAAATTTCAGCGATTAATTCGAGGATTGCACCATTAACAAATTCAACGACAGAGTCATTGGATCCTTCTATAATATCTGCGCTGGATTTTGAAATAGAAAGGCACTTCGAAAACGTTGAGTCCAACCTACTTTCAGAAGGGCTTCTGTCACTGTTGACACCCTTTCTAATACACATAATACACAATCCCAATAAATTCCAGTCCGAAGTTATCCAGTCCATTTCGACGACAACTCTTTGTAAGATGATGTTGGTCAGCAGAAAATTCTGCAAACAACACATCAAACTTCTGATAAGTAAGTTGGAATCTACAGTATATAATTCCATAAAGATAAACATCATTGGGGCGCTCGGGGATCTGATCAGTAGGTTCCCTAATGAAATGTCGAACTATGTGAGTTATCTATTTTCTCAGTTGTCAAGAACGGAAGGGAAGGACGACATTATACGCGTTACTGCGTTAAATATAATCGTCAAATTGGCGTTGGATGATATGATAAAGGTAAAAGAAGCGTTTTGTGATATTAGTTTGTTACTATGCGACGGGAACAATACATTGAAGACTATTTCAAAGTTTTTCTTCAAACAAATTAACAGCAAAGGAAAGAACCTGATTTACAATAGTGTACCAGACATATTAAACAAACTGACCGAGTTCATTAAAGAGGAGGGAAACAAAAACAAGGATATAGAGGTATTGAAGTTTATACTTGGCTTTGTTACTAAGGAATCACAAATATTTAATCTGTCAAACAAATTGATAAAACGGTTCTATATTAGTTTGATCGAAGATAACAGAGACTACAGCAAGATAATATTGCAATGTTTGGGGCTTATAGAATTCAGCCCGAATACTTGGAAATGTTTCATGGAGGAGGAAAACTTAAAAGGTTTTAAGTTAGTCGTAAAAGAGGATATTCCAGAATTAAAAGAATTATTAGAAGCATTAATAGCAAAAAATATGAAAAATGTTGAAATTAAAGAAAAGGTGGAAGTATTTAAAGAAAAAATCGAGAAAGAAAATGACGACGGAAAAGAAGAAGAAAACGAAGAAGGAAATATGAATCCAAGAAAGAAATCCAAACGAATAGTAATTAAGTAGATTTAATTTGAAGAAAAACCGAATAAAAAGATACAAAGTTGGATTTAATCGAAACATTCATAGAGATATTCAAAATGTATAATGACATTTTAATAATATATTAAAGCTTTAATAATAAAATTAAACATAAAAGATAAATTGCAAGGGCAAAATAAACTTCTATATAACTCACTTCTCTGTTTACCAGGCTCAAATTCGTATTGGCTTCTTTATTCTTTTGCAACCTGTTCTCACAACTTAATTGTATATTTTCAATTAATTCATTTTGTTCTGTAAGTTTTTCAGTCATTAAATTCATCATTTCTGTAATCTTTTTGATTTTAACATGCCACTTCAAAACTTCTTGTTCGTTTTTCTTTTCTTCAAGTTTTTGTTCACCAAATACGTACTTGTCAAAATCGTCGTCGGAATCGGAACTATCAAGTGAAGCACCATTGCCATTACTTTGTGTTGTATTGATACTCTCGCCCAATATTCTGTCGATAATATTTAGTTTAAATTTCTCTATTTGTTGAAGGAATAATGTTATTTTGTTTAACTTTAACAAAAGACTGTTTATAATCATTTTTTTGTGAAGTTTATCATGCTCCGAGATGTAAGAAAGACCTTCCGATGCATCTGAGATACTCTCGGTAAGGAGCTCGGTTTTGTTTGTAATTTCTGTCTCAAAATTGGAAATATTTTCTTCGTGAAGCCTCAAATCATATGGGGTTAAGTCACTCAATTCTATATTCTCATATTTGTACAACTGTGCATTACATTTCTTTACCAAATCATACAGAGCGTTAAATATGTCACTGAAATACCGGGCATGTTCTTTGTGACGCTCCATGTTCGTATCTGCACAGAATTTGTCTTCCAAAAAATTTGTAAGATTTGAAACTTTCGATGTATTTCGACTGTATACTAGTAATACACAGAACGGGAACTTTACTTTATAAGTACACCCAACGTAAAAGTATTGGTGACGCTAAAGCCAATGAAAAGAAAGAGGGAAAGATTATTAATGAATTTCTAAAGAAAGCGTTCTTTACAAACAAACAGCCCACCAATCCGTTCTACCTAGACAACAAGGTATTAATCAACTCCTCCATAAATACACACAAATCCATAGTCATTCTTCTAGCTTCCAAAGAGCTCATCAACATTGAGGATCTCCCTCTTCTACAAGAACTCACTCGAGATATAAAAGCACATCTAGTTTCGAAACTTTCGTATGTAAAACCGTCCTACATCGATATTGTCGAGTATTTCACATTTGACGAATACAACAGCGAATGTCTGGACAAATACATCGAGAACACTATCGAAAGTAAACACAACGGAGACACAAAACAAAACACCGATGAAGATATAAAGCCTGTCACCGAAATAGTCAAAATTGAGAGAACAGAAGTTAAGGATGTTAAAGATATTAAAGAAGAGAAAAGTTCCTCCGTGTTTAATATATTTAATTACATACAGGTTCATAAAGCCGTGGATAAAGAATCGCTCGAACAATTGAAACAGAGCATAATTGATAGACTAATTTCGAAGAACTTTGAGTCCAAGATTGCTGAGAAAATTGCCAATACAGTGTCAGAACGTATGGAAGGATTAAAAACTAACCGTTTGCTTCCCGGAGCACTTAGAAGGGAATTCAATAGAATCATGAAGGAATGTTTCTACACTATATTTAACAATATCGAATTTAAAAGAAAACATATCCATGACAAGCTTCTGAGAAATCAGAAACTATTAGACGGAAGTGAAGGGCCTCTCAAAGTTGCAGTTGTTGGAGTCAACGGAGTCGGCAAATCCACAACCATAGCTAAATTAGTAACTTACTTCAAAAAGAACAAACTCAAACCGTTCTTGGTGGCGTGTGATACATTTCGGTCTGGTGCAATAGAGCAGCTTTCTATTCATTCGAAAAGATTGGGAGTTCAGCTGTATAAAGACGACTATGGAAGTGAACCATATAAAGTTGCAAAGAAAGGTATTGAAGCCGCGAAAAGCCAAGGTGCAGACATTGTACTCATTGATACAGCTGGCAGACTGCAAAACAGTGAGAACCTAATGTTAGAATTAACAAAGTTGATCGTTTATAATTCGGTTGATATTGTGCTCATTGTAGTCGAAGCCCTAGCTGGATCCGATGCACTGAATCAGGTTGAAGGATTCAACAGCATTATAAAGAGGAATATTGAGCGAGACACCAAAATGAAGAAATATAAAAAGGACAAAATTCTGGATGGGATAATTATGAGCAAAATAGATTCTGTCGACGACAAAGTAGGAATGGCATTGTCGTTAACTTATGAAAGCGAAACGCCAATTGTTTACCTAGGTATAGGACAGAAGTATGAAGACTTAATGGAGCTAGATATAAACTATATTGTTGATAGAATATTTAAATGAATATTTATTTCAAAGCAAGTGTTCTTTCGAATATTCTAAATTTTATGTCTTTGTTTATTTTGTCTTCTCTTGTTATAAATAGCAATAAAATATTTTTTATTGAATCATGAAGATTATCACAATATACAAACAGTTCTCTATTCAGTACTTCTATATGTTCCTCCGTTTCTTTTCCTGTGTACAAAGCAAATAGTGCCATTGAACACCCTCCATATTCTACAAAACCTTCAAAGTCTAATCCCCTCAACAGCTTCTTTAAGAATTTTCGAATATTGTCCAAAGTAACATCAATTTTGTTTATATTCTCAGTATTGTCGCTTTTTATACTTCTGAGTGTATCCAAAATACTTGTACATAAATATTCTTCTTTTGCTTCTCCGTGTATTTGGTGTAAGTATTGAACAACATCTAATATTACAATGACAAATTCATCTAGAAACAGTTGTTTATGATTTAAAAACATAAATTCAAAGGTATTGAGCAATTCCTCCAAACAATGCTTATTCATTTTCGTGCTTTCTATTATTTTCTCTTCGATATAGCCGAGTATGCCTGTATGAATTCTTTCATTAATAACAGTGATGTCTTTGACCTTATTTCTCACGTTATTCTTAATATCCATAATAAGACAAATATTTTGTTCTAAGTTTATATAATCGTCCAATCTGCAAAAGGTTGATAACAAATGGCGACTTTGACTTGTCTTCTTATAAATGTTTGTAATTATTTGTCTTTGCGTTCTATTTTTAGGTGTATCGTTCAAATAATGTTCTGCTGCTTTTACTAGTATTTTATCGAAATCAAACAGAAAAAGTCTTTATTTTTTATATTCTTTAATTTGTCATGGAATTTTGCTAGAATAGGCTCTTTAACGTCTACTTTTGACCGTTTTATGAAGTCAAATATCTTTGAAAACATATTTCTTACCACAAGTTCGTATTGCTCTTTCGTCGATGTCTTTTTTAACCTTTTATTTGAAGACGGTGCCACCGAAAGATCTGAAAACTGGATTTCCAGCATGATGCCAATTAGTTTATCGATATTTTGGATCGAGGAGTTGAGCACAATGTCTATGATCGATTCGACAATCTTAAAAGTTTGTATTCTCTTGGAGATGGGTTTCTTTTCTTTTATGTTCTCAAGCAACACGCTAATAGCATTTGACAACTCAGATGAATCTTCTTGGGAAATACGCTTGGCTTTGGAGGTATATTTAAGTAAGAGATCGTTCACAGTGCTTTTTATTGCTTTGGTATCGCCCATTGAAGTGAAAGAAGATTCACAGAAGAAAAAACAAGTTTGAAAAGTTTGGAATTTTTTTCCTAAATGTTGGCAAATTTGCCATCAGAATCAATCACATGCACTACGAAAGATTTACCCTGCTGTGTATTATTCTTAGGGTCGAAACAAAATAGTCATAATTTCAAAAAAAATTATTTTCACACAAAAATATTTTTACAACGAACAGAGAACGAATCCCACAACCTATGCTCAAAAAAGAAATACACACACTAGAAGAAGCCCTAATATGGCCTTCAAAGGAAATATATAGGGATGTCGTGATATTTGTAGACAATATTAGCAACGGGATAAAATCCAAAGCATTGGATTCCGAGCCAATAAACAACAAATTTCTAAACGAGCTTAATTTGTTCATCACTGAGGTTCGAGGCGATGCCGAGTCTTTTGATAAGACCGAGACCTTACAGGACAACAAGCGCTTTGGAAACCCCCATTTTAGAGACTGGCTCACTAAAATCAAGATAAAAATCCATGCTTACAACGAAAAGACCGTACCGGGGGTTGAAAACAAAGAAGATGTAGTTTGTGAACTAACAGACTACTTTCTGGATTCATTTGGTGAGCGAATGAGACTGGATTATGGAACAGGTCACGAATTAAGCTTTATACTTTATTTATTGGCAAACGAAAAACTTGGACTCATTAGTTCAACAAACGATTCTTTCGATATATTGAAGACGTTTGTTACTTACCTTCAGCTTGTAAGATATATAAAAATGGACTTTAGGTTGGAGCCTGCTGGTTCAAAGGGTGTTTGGGGAATTGACGACTACCAGTTTCTCCCCTTATTATTCGGGGCTAGTCAGTTGGTCGGTAACTACGAATGTCCACCTGCACAATTCCCCTACATTGACCCTACGTTTTTTAGCGAGTACTATTTGTTCTTTGGATTGATCGAGTTTATTAAACGGATGAAAACAGGCTTTCTTTACGAAAATTCTCCTATTTTGTTCGCATTACATAAAAGAGATTCGTGGGAAGCAATATTGAAGTATTTGGAAGAGCATTTTGAAAATGAGGTCCTGAAACCTTTTCCGGTTGCACAACATATAAAGTTTGGGAATATACTAAAGTATATGTGAGATAAATAAATAAAGAGTAAAGTACATGTTTCAGTTGTATTTCATAGAAAATTAATAAAACGGAATGAATAGTATATCACATTTGAGTTTTAAATTTAAATATAAACAGTTTCCACCCTTGTTTAATGGGTGTAGTTACCTTAATTGAAATATGGATTATTCAAATGCTATTCCGATTTTATCCATTTATATTTAATACATCGTTTTCAAAGTATCACTTCTATTTATAAAATTATTTCCAATACATAAATGAAATTAATTGTTCTAATTTCGTGCTTATCAATATCATTCATAACTATGGCCGCTTCTTTGCTTCACCAACAAGAAATGGCACGCCCTGATAATTCCGCAACCTTCGTAAGATTCCGCATTTCACTACACGAAAACAAACTCATTCGAACTATTCCGCATTCAAAATTTGCAGTGACAATGAAAGAATACTCGAATTTTAAAGAATGCACCAATGCTATTGCCGATGTCATGGCTTTCAACATCATAGAAATTAGTCCTGTTATCACAAACATCCCAGTGCTCATAAACTCCTTAAAACTTTACATAGGTTTTATACTCAAGTTCAAAGAATTGAAAGAAAAGTGCGTTTCTACCATTAAAACGGAAATCCCAACCATCGACATTACCAAAGTAGTTTCAGACTTGGTATTTAATAAGGAGATATTATTAAAACTAATCCATGCGGATAAGTACTTCGTTGAATGTCTAACGAAGTTTTCTTATTTAGTGCCAAGAGAAAGAAATTCCACATTCATAAATCATCTAAGTTTGGAATTCATGCAAGAGTATGTTGAAGATCTTTATGAAGAGTTGTTTGGATCGTTAATTTTGGTACATACTATTAAAGATTTCAAAGAGTTTAAAATCGATAGAAGAAATGATTTTGAACGTATGATAGATATGTTTTTGAGTTCCTTTAATGTGTTTATTTTTAAACAGGCTATAAACATCTTTATATTGGTATTGAAAGAGGAAAGCATTGATGGTACTAAATATTTGGTTGTAAGAGAAGAGCTTAGAAACTTCGGAGTTTATGGAGATTATTTGTCACGAAATAACGGATTAATTGGTCCTATATCTTTCTTCGCAGCCGGAGTAGATAATTTACGAGTTGCAAAAGTGATGGCAAAAAACATTAAGCCACATAGGTGGAAGAATTTCTTTATCAGTGATACTATTGATGTTATGGGAAAGCTTATGCAAACGCTCTTTGATATTGTGGCGAAGATCTAATTAAATGTGGTGAAAGCTGTCGTTTGATGTCTAATGTCTAGACATCGTGGTGAAAGATTAAACCCGAAGAAACCATAAAATCTCTCGTATTATGCGTACTATCATATGTCGTGGGATAATCAGATTATTCGGAATAAAATAAAAATCCCTCTGTGTTAAGTCGAGAAAAGCTTTTTTCAGGTGAGATTTTGGCAATCCGTTCGTACAGTCCTGTTGTTGACACCCAACTTGAGAACAAACTGCATATTGACTAATTAAGTATCGATGTGTATTCTAGGCCATCGTATGGCTATAATTTGAACCAAGTAGAGTTTTTGATATTTTCAAATTTTAAAACACAAAACATGACGATACACTCTCATAGCGAGACGGTCAATAAACTCGTCAATATAAAATTAACAGCGCCATATAATAATATTACACTTGTAACATCATCGAAAGGGTCGTTTTCGGTATACCTGAACGATAAACCGACCTCTTCGACAACTTTGCAAGATAGTTCGATCAATCTAGAAAAGATAACATCCATTTCTCTAGATTCTCAAAACACATTGGCAATAACATCAGAGGAAAAGCAGCTTTCAGTATTTGCGGTTCAAGTTTCTAAAGAAAATAAGGTTTCATTACAAATCGTGTTCAAGTTATCAACCCCAAGTGTACCAACAGCTTCTTTGTTGGTGAACACAAATTTACATTTACTGGCTATTTTGGGTGATGTGAACGGAGGGATTTCTGTGGTTAAATATTGCAAAGAATCCCAGGAAATATCGAAAAGTGTATTAGATACGTGCATTTCAGATAATTCGAAGATAATCCCAAACAAAGCTAATATTAAATTCATTCGGCCTTTGAACGTTAGTGAAGAGACGATTAGATTTGTCTCCTGTTCAGATGATTGCTTAGTAAAGATTTACGAATTCCATCCAAAAGAAGGCAAGTTGGTCTTAATAAAAAGTGTAGAGACAGGGCTATTCTTCGGGATTGATCATTTCATGGCATTAAATGGTAACGGTGTGGTCAATGACTACTGTGCTATGACAAACAATAATGAATTCAGCGTAGTTAATCTGGAAACAAAAGACATTATAAAAAGTGAAAAGTTCTTTATAGAAAACAAGGAGTCTGAGACAGATGAAAGTTTTTTCGAGAATGGTATAGGAAATGAAAAAGACAAAGAAGCCAATGAAATTGTTTTGTTAGAGAAGGATGAGAGCGAGAGTGTAATCTACGGTAAGTTGGAGAATGGAGAGGTATTTGATTTTGAAATAGAGTAAATAATATTATAAATGAGGTATATAAAGTATAATTAGTAAATCTAAATCCTTTGTTTGCGACGCTTTTAATACAATTACGTTTTCCTTATAAGTCCGGAGTCATTCAACAATGCATTTATAATTTTTATATTTTAATATCCAATTAAAGAATTATTTATTTATGTTTTTATAACTTCCCCTCCTTTATTAGTTTACTTAACTCGCTTACCTTTTTTGTTGCTCTTTTGTAATCGCCCAATTTTTTTCTAGCCATTTTCCTTGCTCTTCGCTCTACATTAGCTCCAGGTGATTTCAGTAAGTCAACGATTCGTAGCTCGTATGGTTTGTATCCGCCAAGCTCACGAACTAATGTTTTCACAAACATAGTCTTTGGAAGATGCAACTTTTTCTTTTTCTGTGTAATCGGTGTGATTTTGTGCCCACCGTTTGTAGCGCCGAAGAACCCTGCTTTCTGTGCTGGGCGTACCTCTTTGAGTGTTGTTTCTTTCTGCAAGAATTTTTCTTTTGACATTCAAAAATTTAAAATTTTAAAGATTAGGACTCGAATCACAAGATGACAGCTAACAAGAAACAGAAGCTTGATGAAGTAGCGACATCACATAAAAGAAATAAAAGAGTGAGTTTTGGTGTGGTACAAGTGCTCGGAGATGCTGTAGCTGCCGGTACACAACAAATTCAAGATCAAGTCAGTTTCACAACCTCTTCAAATACATATCCTCCAGAATTCAAAGCACCAACAGAAAAAACATCAAAAACAACTGACATAGACCTGCGCCATAACGATGAGCAGCAGAGATCGAATCCATTTGTTGAAAAACATTTGAACTCATCAGTCGATGAGAGGGCGTGTAAAATTACGGAAACAGTTGATTGTGAGGAATCAGGAGCTCATATGAGTTTCAGCAGTTCAATAACCCAAGGGCTGGCGTCTGCAACGGTTATCGAAGCTGTGAAACGAAACAAGACAATAGAAAACGTCAACATTACAGCTCCCGTTACAGAGACCGTGGACATCAACAACTCAATACTGTACCCAAGAGTAGAACCAATAACCAAACAAGGGGCAATAATAGAGGATAATATTGATAAGTACGAAAAGGCGCTTGAAGCATTGGACTTTACAAAAATTGAGTCTAAAGGTTCTAAAATAACACAAGAACAACGAAATAGCCTTCCGGTTGATTATGCAAAGATATTACGGGACTATGCCGACGAGGAAGTTCTTCAGGAAGAACCATGCTCTGTTCAGACCACGCAATTCTCAGCCTCCTTCGATAACACAACCATGTCTCGAGACCAATCGGCGACCAAAACCAACATCCATATCACGAACAACATACAGAACGCGCCACTTAAGTTTTCTAACATAAAGGAACTTGCAGGTTACATTTCACAGAAAGATTTTGAAAACGTAAAAATGGCTATCTTCGAAAAGTTAAACCGATACAAGAATTCAAACCTAACCACTTCAGAAATCATTGACAAATCTATTGTTAGCTGCTCCAGGAAAGAAGTTGAGCAAACCAATCTAATCATTACAAATGACATAATGTGCTTGCTACAAAATAGTCTAACCAGTATAAAAGAAAATACATTTGATTTGAAGAGTAAAATCCTATCTCAGACTGAACGCAGCACTTCATTGAAAGAAGCTATAAAAGCCAGAGAAGACTCTAGACTGCGCGAAATGAAGGATATATTGGTTGAGAGCTATTTGAAGTTCAGACAGGCAGAACATGAGATATCAGAAAAAGAAAAACTTCTTCAATCCCTCTACAATAAAAATATAACTATTAACAAGGAGGTATCGGAAAGAAAGGAAGGTTTGTTTCAACACAAGTTTGATGGCGTTAGTTCAGAAAACAAATCAATGAACAAGCTCGAGACTAAAGAATTGGAAAGGCTTTCATTTTGGATGGGAATCAAAGATATTGGTGCTATTATCGACCAAATATATGAACACAGTACACCTAGTTCGTCATTATCATTATTAAACAACCTAAAACAATTTATAATCCAGACATGGAAACGAAGTTTGGAACTGAAACTGATTATTATATTTAAAGAAGTAGTTTACCAAAAAGATAGTAAAACAATAAACTTATTTGCCGAAATAGAAGACCTTGAAAACAACAACGTAGTGTATATTAACGAGTACATTGTAAGTAACGATTTAATATCAGAAAATAATTTAGGTGGGAAGGAGTTTGGTGACAACTATGAAGACAGAGACGGGCAGATCAAACTCAAATTATTGGAATAAGTAAATCATTTTAAATAGGTAGGTTTTAGTTATCTAAGTCAGGGGCAATCCTGGTATTACAAACCGTGCATTTACCTCGTATACCGCAATATAGTGCTCCACACAACGTGCACATTATTCCTTTCCCTATGGTCTCTTCGTTGTGTTCAGAACAGAAATATTGTACAGAAAATTGCGAGTCTTCATTTGCACTTATTTCCAGGTATTCCCCGTGTAACATGCTGCACGAAACATTTGTAAAAAACTTTTGTAATTCGGACGCATCGTTCGCTGTTTGTAGGGATCCCTTACGGCCGTTTTGTATTGTTTCTTTGAATAATTCGAATGTTGGATTATTTACTCCAAGTAGAAACATATGTATACTTCTAGCTATCCCTTCTTCAAACAAAATTGATAATAATTTGTGGTATGATATCAGAGCTTCGTTGTTGTTTGCGTTTGTATTAGTTATGAATACAATATCCTTGTTTTTGATTTGTTTACTGTTAAGTTGAAAAACAAACGCTCTTAGTTTGTTTATAAATGTTACACTGCTGTCTGATGATATAGAGTTATTAAATATATCCTTCAATTTATCTATGTGAACGGTAGACTCGGAAAATTCGATCATCTCCAATGAATTCGTATTGTAGTTATAGTAATAGATTCTAATCCTAACAAATGCTTGTAACAAATACAGGATGTTTATGGCACGGTTTAATTCCCTTATTATAGTGTCTAGTCGTTGGTTTTCGATTTGCAAATCCAAGAAAATTAAAATTTGAAACATGATTATGAAACCATTGTCCAGTCAAAGAAGCCATATTGATATTTAATGAAGCACTGACGTTAAAACAAGTGTATGAGCCTGCTCCTGAAGTTCTAAATAAGACATGTTTTTAGAACCGAAATTGGAACTTTATGTATGATTATCGAGAACTCGTATCACTTATATTTGACTGTCGTTATACAACATCAAATGACTCTTCTTATCCAATAAACACTTTTTAAATTCGTGTTTGAGTTTCAAATTAAAATTTTAATTTTCTTTCAAAGCCCGAACATTTTAGAGAACTACAGGGGTTATCAACAATCAACACTTAAAATACACTCACAATGCTCGACTTTCCCAACGTATTCAAGGTGATTCCTCTGTTCGTTATGATTACACTGGCTTTTGTAACCAAGAACACAATATTCTCGGTACTTTGCAGCATAATGGTATCCAACACTCTTGTTTTCGATTTTAATTTCGTTAAGGGGTTTTTACACACTTTCACAGTCACAATACCGAGTTCTCTAAAGGAAAAAGCTAACATAAGGATAGTTCTATTCACTTTGTTCACAAATGGATTCATAAATCTATTAGTAGGCAGCGATTTGTTCAAAAATTTAGGGCTGATAATGCAAACGAAGATCAAAACTAACAAAGACACTTTTAAATACATAATGCTCCTTTGTTTCATCATGTTTTTCGACGACTACAGTTCTATACTTGTAGCCGGAAAACTTGCGCCTCTCCTGTTCAAGGACAGCACTATTGATATCAGAAAAGTCTCGTATATATTACACACACTGTCTGGGACAAAAGCCATCCTAATGCCCATTTCAACTTACACGGCGGCTACAATACCTGCTATTGCGAAATTAACTTCACCACACGAGGCTTTCAAATACTTTATCTATTCGATGCCCTACCAATACTACTCAATATTCACGATAACATTTTTAGTGGTTAATTTATTCTCCAACGTTAATTTCTGGGGGATGGTACAGAAGGACAAGACGGATAAAATCAAAAGGAAGGAAGTAAACCAAACAGCTGGGAAGCAAACCAACACAATCAATATATTCAAAGCACTTCTACCGGTTTACATCATTGTTATATTCATTATTCTGGTTGTGTGTTCTTTCTTTGTGTCTGGGATAATGAATACCAAGGAAAGTGGACTCCCTGTCAACTTGACAAACATTCTCTCAAAGTTTAACAGTGATGAAGCCATATTAGCCGCATCCCAATGTTGTTTGCTTTTATCAATCGTATTACTGTTACTAATCAGAACTAAGTACTTTGAAAAATCTACCGAACTGGTTCACGAAGGATTTAATGACGTTCTCTCGTGTTTGCTGATGATAATACTGTTTGATTCCTTCCGCAAGTCGCTTGGAGATTTAAAGACAACGGAGTTTATAAGTTCGCTGTTCAATTCGAATAATGGAGCTATGGGGGCCATAATAAGAAACGCACCATTTTTAATTCCCCCGTTTGTCTTTTTACTTTCATTCGGGATATCATTACTCATTGCCAGCTCCTGGGGTTCTTTGGGTATTGTGCCAGATATAGTGAATGGCCTCATAGGAAATAATAAAGACCTTTTAGATAAGATCAAATTACAATCAATAATAGGAGCTATGTTGTCCGGATGTATTGTCGGAGATCATTTATCATTTTATTCCGACACAGCTAATTTGACGATTGGGATAACAGGCGTGGATAAAATGGAGCACTACCACGCACAAAAATGGTATGGCTTATTCAATATTATACTTAGCTTAACAGTGGGGTATTTCCTAGGCCATTTCATCACACCATATTTAGCCATATTGGTCGGGTTGGCAATAATTTTGGGGTTGCATTATTACTATTATCGTATGGAACAAAATAAAGTTAAATAATTTTATTAATTTATTTATTGCCTATTTGTTCGTTGAACACAAAGCTTTGTTTAGTTTCATCTTCAATAATTACTTCTATGACTTTATCTCCATCTAAACAAGATTTTAACGAAGAAAGTGTGGTTCTTATTTTGGTAATCTTTTCGCTGTATTCTTTGTCTTCTTTGTTCGAATTTATTTCTTTCTCCATGTATTGGCAGCTTTTATAAAGGCTGTAAATCAGGTCAGATGCTACGGTCACTTTACGCTGTTGTGGATTAAATTCAAGTTCGAGTTCGGGTATTTTTATTGTACATTTATCGGAAACCACCAAATAGCGGCTTAGTGTATCTGTATCATTCAATCTCAGTGTATATACAGTTTCAGAAATACCTTGGTCTAAATAGCTGGTTTTGATGTCTCTAAAACCACATTTGTCGCAAATCAGGGTATCGATACACATTTTCTGGTCGAATGGAAGTTGATATGTTGTAACGTTACAAGTACATTCTTCTTTACACCCGGGACAAATGAGCTCTGCGCTAACTCTCTCAATGAAGTTGCTTTCGTAAGATACTTCTTCCATAAAATTTTGAAATTTAATATCGAAAACTGAAATATAAATAATGATCGATTTTTTAGAAGCAATGTCTTTTATTTGAAAGTCAAATAACCCATCGGAACAAAATTAATACTTTTACTGCTTATACGAGCGATCTGAAATGATTTACAAATTATTGGAAAATTTTGATGGGATTTCCCTGGAAAGTTAAGTTTTGCAAGTAAAATAGTATATTTTAGTGTTGAGAATAAAAAGATAACAAAGTCAACTAACAAATTATAAACAGTTGGGAAATGCGCGAGTAGCTCCGCTTCAATATAGCGATAGAAATTCAAATTTGAAATCATGATCCACTATTACCATCTATTCCCGCCATGCCCTTCTCGGGGAAGGCCTGCAGGCCTGACGGGGTCTACCCGCACCTATACAAGGCGCTATCGACGATGACGGTCCGTATACTAGTCAGATTGTTCAATGAAATCTGGCTAGGATTAACCAGTCCT
The DNA here is from genome assembly GCA_030180075.1 of Mikrocytos mackini. Taxonomy (NCBI): domain Eukaryota; phylum Endomyxa; class Ascetosporea; order Mikrocytida; family Mikrocytiidae; genus Mikrocytos; species Mikrocytos mackini. The sequence goes on along the minus strand of JASNJN010000054.1, from coordinate 5,304 downwards.
GAGCAATGGATCACTACTGGGAGGACAATCCTTTTCTATAAAATGTCAGGTGAGAAATCCTCACCAAAGAACTTCAGGCCCATTACCATGCTGAACACATGCTACAAACTGTTCACTTCCGTTCTGGAAGGTAGGATCATATAGACCCTAATACGCACTGGTAATTGGGATCCAGAGCAGCGCGCCCTCCTTAACAGGAGACGAGGCTGTCTGGACGCTCATCTGATGAACGAATTTGTTGTGAACACCGGCAGATCAATCACACATGCGCCGCCAAACAGCGCGTATATTGACTTCTGTAAGGCGTATGATTCGGTGAGTCACAAAGCATTGATCCGAATGCTTGAAATGACCACCCAATCCTCAACGAACAAACCCAATGGGTTAGTAGCCATTCTGTGGGCACTCATGCCCCTTTGGAGAACGTATATAACGAACTTCAAGGGCGAGAGTGAGCAGATAAACATTAAAAGAGGGATATTCCAGGGAGACAAAATGTCCCCAACCCTCTTTTGTGAGGCACTAACTGTGTTGAGAGCAAACCAAGACAACGCGATGAAAATATCAACGCTGGTCGATGAAGTCACTGTGGAAAAAATATGTTACATGGATGACATCAAACTGTTTGACTCGTCACTACACCGACTAGGCCAAAAGGTTAGCGAAATACGCAAACTGGCTAAACTAGTCGGCTTGTTTATTAACAATGCCAAGAGCGGTATTGTTACGAACAAAACTGAGGAAGAGAAAAACTCTACCCAGGGCGTTAGTGATTTCCCTATGGTGACTGCAACCCATGAGTACAAATACCTTGAGTTCAAGCAGCACTGGAACAACACAATGACTACCAAAGAGGCAGTGATGAAAGAGGCGAAGGCGAGAATTAAAAAGATCGTCTTCTCACCTCTGACACTTATCAACATAGTCAATGTGGGAAAACTCATGTCTGTGTTAGAGTTTCCCCTCGACTCGGCTCGAGGCGAGTACTCGCTCCGAGTTGAGACCAAAACGCAACTCGAACTCGACTCGAATTCTAGGTCGAGCTAAGTAGGGAAAATATTGCATAGAAACTTGTAGATTTACTGCCAAAATGTAGCAATTAATTATGCATAAATTTTTTTTAGTTTTGAAAAGCGATAAAAATGTAATTTTAGATGGTATTTTGGCAAAACTTTAAGATTTGGCGAATTTGGAAACTTATATTTGGCAATTATTTTATTTACTAGCCTGTTTTTCTTGCTATTTTACGATTTTATTTTTATAATAACTCGCTCGAAAACTTGACTCGGTCCAAAATCACAAACTCGAAACTCGAGTAATTGTACAACTCGGAACTCGTAGAACTATAGTCTGTGTATGCTGCCCCTCTGATCAGATTCGTAGGCCAATGTCTACGATTCACGGACACCGAACTCGAGGATCTTACCAGATTCGCTAGAGTCCAGGTCAAGAGGGCCAATAGGATCCCATGGAAGATCTCAAACGGGAGAGTCCATGCAAATATCATATTTTACAGGAAACAACATTTTTCAAAAAAATTAAATGTCGATTTTCAAATAACATTGACATATATAATGTGTATTAAATTCTCGGAAACAGCATAAAAATAATGGTTTTTAGACTTTTGGGTATTTTATGGATATTCTTGGCCAAGAGAATTTTCAGTTTTAGTTAAACGGCCCAAATTTAAAATTTATCCAAAATAAAGAGCAAGGTAAAATTTTAAGAGCCCATACATATGTTAAAATTCACTAAAAAATAACATATATCATTTTCGGTTGATTTAAAAAGAAAAAATTTAAATGTTGTTTCCTGTAAAATATGATATGTGAGTCCATGCCARGCYAATTTAAAGGTTAGACTACAACAGCTTCCCGGTATAGAACTAACCGTGAGAGCGTGTATGTTAAAAGGTTTACCGGTCGGTTTAAATCTGGGATTACAGTTCCTTGATCAGAAAAGGCCACACTTAACTTCAAAGAAAGAGTGATACAAATTGCTGGGCGAGAGATAGAACTTCCTACTAAGACAGAAATTCTTACATCTAGGACGACGAACCCCGACGACTACATAGATGGAAGAAGTCTTACTATTCATGGGAAAGATGAACAACTCAAACACAGCATTAACACTTTGATTGAAGAACACAAGAAACTGAATCCAGACTTGGGAACTATACCTGGAACGGAAATGGAGATACCATTAGTAAGAGATGCTTCTCTTAGTTGCAAGCCCTACCCGGTTCCATATGCAGACATACCCATTGTGAAACAAGAAGTAGAAAGATTACTTGACACAGGAATTATAAAGAAGTCTTGGTCAAACATCGTTTCGCCTGCATTTGGGATAAAGAAAAAGAATGGAGACTTACGCCTAGTTGTCGACTATCGCAACTTAAACCGTCTAACGGTAAAAGGCAGTTATCCATTACCTACAATGGAATCCTTATTTAAAGATTTAAAAGACTCAAGAGTGTTCAGCCAACTTGACTTAAACGCTGGCTTCCATCAGATTAGGATGAAGAAAGAAGAACAACACAAGACTAGTTTCATACTTCCTTGGGGACAATACGAATTCACAAGAATGCCCTTCGGCCTTTGTGAAGCCCCACGTATATTCCAAAGAACCATGAACGATTTGCTTCATGATATAGACGGGGTACACGTCTATCTTGACGATATTTTAGTATTTACCCAAGATTTGGAAGAACACCAACAAGTTTTAACAAAAGTATTACAAAGATTAAAAGAGAAAGGAGTTAGTATAAACTTTACAAAAAGTAGCTTCTGCAAGAATAAAGTCAAATACTTAGGCCAAACTATTGAAGAGGGATCTATTAGGCCAGACTTAAACGAATTTAAAGCAGAACTAATACTTACAGAACCGAATACTAAAAGAAAACTTAGGAAAGTAATTGGGTACATTAATTGGTACCGACCCTACATCAAAGGACTTTCGTCATTACTGTCACCAATAACTGACAAACTGAAAGGCAAGAAATTCGTTTGGAACGTTGATGATTCAAAAGCGTTACGTCAAATACATGACAAGATTTTAGAAGGACAGAGACTGTACAATCCGGATTTAGAGAAGCCATTTTCTTTACACACAGATGCTTCTGATTACGGCCTTGGAGCCATTCTAATCCAAGGAGATAGGATAGTACGGATATATTCATGTAAGCTCAATGATGCCCAGAAAAGATATAGCATCGTGGAAAAGGAGTTATTAGCAGTTTACAAAGCTCTTCTAAATTTCAAAACTTTAATTTACAACTCTAAGATAAAGGTCAATACGGATTCACGGAACATAACTTTCGACGCTTCCGCCATGAACTCACGCGCACAGAGATGGAAAATTGCGCTTGCAGAATTTGATTTAGATTGGGAACATGTGAAAGGAGCGACGAATACTGGCGCCGATTTTCTATCTCGGAATTTTGATAATAAAGAATCAAATTCCCTACTTTTGAAATTAGAAACACTTACGCTGGATACAATTATAAAAGAACAAAATGAACAACTTAATAGAACGGAAGAATGTGATACGGTAGTCAAAGACGGGAAAGAAATCCTTGTTGATAAGAAAGGAAGAGTTGTTATTCCTACTACACTCATTGACAAACTAATACAGGAGACCCATGAGTTCTTAGGTCATCCAGGGATTTTAAAACAGTATTACTCACTCAATCAATACTATTCTATCCCAAAACTAAAAGAGAAAGTGACTAATTACATCACCAAGTGTCACGATTGTTATACTTCAAAACATTACGGAGGAAACACAACAAAGGTAGAAGGTTATGTAGGAAACAAAGCAACAGAGCCAAACCAAATCATAAGTACGGATATTTACGGTCCATGGACGAAAGAGGAAAGCGGATGCTTGACAAAGAAGTTCTTTCTTACCATAACAGACACATTCTCTAGATTTTCCCGCATACTCGAGCTAACCTCACTTACGGGAAGAGAAGTAACAGAACTCACTAAAAGACATTGGATCAAATGCTATGGAGTTCCACGACAGATAATAAGCGACAATGGTCGACAATACACTTCCAAAGAATACTTAAACATGTGCACAGAAATGGGAATAAAGAAGTCCTTCACATGTCCGTATAATCCTGCAGCTAACGGGATAAGTGAAAGAATTAATACAACAATAGAAAGTATAGTTAGGATCAAAAGGGAAGAAGAATTGTCGGAGATTATAAAAGCAGTAGAAAACAATTTGAATGAAGGACACCACAGAACGATAGGATGTTCACCTGCAATCGTATTCTTCGGCAAAAGTAAGATAGATCCACTTAGTAAAATAGTAAAGAAAGATAACGAAGAGATAAAACAAAGAATAGTAAAAGCCGCTGAAGAATCAAGGAAGAAGAAGAATGTGCGCCGTACAAATAGAATTATAAAGATAGGCGACTTAGTTTATGCAAGGAATTCAGTGCGAGCTAAGGCCGGCGACTATTGGAGAGGTCCACTAGAAGTGGTAAATGTTAAGGCGGGAAACAATGCCTTAGAAATAAGAGATGGAATAAAGAAATACTGGGTTAACATAAAGAATATGAAACCCGCGGAAAAGATTGAAGAAAGGAACTTATCAGAAAGTATAGATGAAACAACTTTTACAAGAGAGGTTGTGCAGGATGTAGCGTAACTGATTTTCGGCTAACTGACAGTCAAAGTTGCAACATCCAACTTTCCACGAAGTTAAACAAATAAAAATAACAGAATAATAATCATAGAAATTTATATTTTCAAATTTTATATTATGACAAAAATTTCGGACTTTACAAATGAACATCCCTGTAGGTTGCAAGCACTGCAACTGAACCCCGGGACTGACACATTGTTTATTTAAGAATGTGAATCTAGCGACTAGGTTTATTTTTAGGAAAAGTATATTTGCACAAGAAATTTTTTCAAAATTTCTTGTGCAAATATCGCCGAAATTAGTTATGTTGTTTCTCGCCAAATTTTAACATAGATCTGGGGCTCGGTTTTTGATTTCATTGTTTTACTAAAAAATTACATTTATTTGTTACCATTTTTCGATTTTCAAATTTTAAATGAAGAAATTCCGAAAATTCGCCAATTATAAAGGAAATTTTTTAGCCAAGGAAATAAATCAAAAATTAAGCCCAAAATCATTGTTAAAACTTGTTGAGAAACAAAATACATAGCTTAGAGTGAAAATAAACATATATAAAATTTTTTATTTTATGTGCAAATATGCTCTGCCTTATTCATATTCTAATCAAATTACCAACCAAATATATAAATGCTTTATTCTCGTCCACAC